>MNCI01007341.1:37268-64606 GCA_015680685.1 Gnetum montanum
AACTACAACCTAAGGATAACTGTCTAGGTGCCACAACTAGTCTGTCTGCGGAGTTCAACCAGATTGCGCATGAAAATGCTCGTATTCATATGGTTGAGTGTAGGGGTACCTTGCCACTCATCAAGAATGAATAAGACATAGCCAAATTGAAGGAATATTTAAAGTACTTTCAAGATTAAAATAAGTAGCTCAAAGCTACAATTACGATTAAAGAGTTATTACTTGAGAATAAGGAGTAAACTATGTTGTAGTTAGAAGAAAGGCTATTTGTCATAAGCTTAGAATTAGAACAAGCCAATAAGACAAAAGCTCCAAATCATAATTATCTATTGTAGCCAAATTTTCAAGAGTTAATTATTGAATTTAATTATCAAAAAGAATGAATGCAAGAAACCCAAACTAAGATTAAAGAATCCAAGAAAAATCAAGCTATATTTGTTTATATAGATCAAAGGACATAACATTTGGTTGGAATAGTTATTGATATAAGGGAAGCATTGCAACCATATAAAATAGATTTTCTAGATAATACAATGATGCAAATTGCAAGAATAATGACATACATTAATCAAAAGAAGTTAAAGATAGAACATGTTTGTTCAACTGTAGGAGCAACATTGAATGAGCTAACTTACTTATTAATTGAGTTTGGAGCTAATGAAGCAACTGTAGAAGAAATTATCAAGAAGCTTGATCATACAGAGTCAAATACATTAAATCGAGCTATAAAAAATTTTGTTCAATTATGGAAGAATATCCTAGTTTTACTGATAGAAGGAAATCAAATCCAGAGAATCAAAAAGGATTACCAAGCAATTGAACAATTGTCTTACAACTTTATGAAGAAACCATGAAGTTAATTAAGCCTTAAATTTGTAACTATTGTAAATGTAAAAAGTTGTTATAAAAAGCTTTGAGTAGACTTATAATAAAGGGAAACCTTTTGAAAAAATCTTGTGATGAGCGATTGAGGTACCCCTATGCCCAACCATACAAATCAAAAAGCGTTCAGGCACAAGCTAGTGAAATTTCATGGACTTTATAGTTTTTGGTACACTAGTCTTCTAGGAAGTGAACCTTGACCTAATGGTTGTTCGTTGTCTTCCCAATTACACTTGTGATGCACATGGTATGGTTAAGTGTAATCAAGGCATATGATTTTTATTTTTTTATGTTTTATTATTCTTTGGTGCTTAAAGAGAGAGATGAAGTAGTTTAATAACTAATTTAATTTAACTAATTAACTAATCTCTAACTAGTCCTAACATAAGCATCTGGTCCACTTTCTGTACAGATCTTGAACCCATGTATCCACTACTAGGTTACCAAGCGCTATGCTACTAGGTGCACCAAGCAATAACACTATTGGGATTACCAAGTGAATACGTGTTTATGCTCGAAGCGGTCATACTTATGTGTTTAATCTATTTAGGTTAATTAATTAACTAATTGCTTAAGGTCTTAATTTAGCTTAATTAATTGCATATTTAATGGAAATAATGAATGCATAAATAAATCATTAATCTATTCTAAGTGCTACAAGGTTTGATCAAAAGGCTCATCTTTATTGTTGTACACACTGGTGTGGTTCAAGTACAACAATGCTCGAATAAAGATCTATACACTTTTTGAATCTTGCTACGGGCACTTAGAGAAATATTCTAACTTTCAAATGGACAAACTACAAGAGCTTTGCTACTACTATGACTTCTAATTCTCATAAACATTACTATGAGATTGTATTTATAGTTTTTATTACTAGACTATGTTGACAAGGCAACACCATGTAAATGGGACCCAAGGCTACGTCAATAGGGGCTTCTTGATGTGACACTTTGATGCTCATCATACCCCCATGACTAAATGAAAACTCATCCTTGAATTCCCTTACAAAATTGGGAAGGTATGGGATTATTGACCGACTCTTAACAATACAAATTGACTTGACAAAAATAAGTGCCTGAGTCAACATATTACAAAAAATGGTGGTGTTCATGACATAAAATTGAACACCATGAAATGACTACACAAAAATTCGATAGCACATCCTTTGATGGCATGAAGACGGTGGAGAAGATAAGATAGTCCCAGGTGATGGAGGCTCCTGAGGTTTGAAAGGACCTTTATTAGCTTTAGGCACATGCAGAAGCTGAGGTGGTTGTGGGTGTCTTGTTGCAGCTGCAACCTCTAGTGGAAGGTAAAAGACATCTAGTAATGCCTTCATCTTCTCTTCCTTACTCCAAGGATCATTCATAGTCCACATAGCATCACTAATGTGGGTTGGAATGGGGACATCTCACAAATAGGGTATTACCTAGAACATCTCCTTCATGTTGACAAACCAGGCAACAAATTGTTTGTGTTTGATATTGAATGCCCTAATTGCATTTTGAAGCTCTTGGTAGTCATTCATCCTCTTGTCCAAGTTGTCAATAGTTGATCATTGATTAGTGAATCATGCCTTAAGAACTTTAGGTTTAGTGTTTGCCATCACAAGCTTTTTCTTTATGTCTTTGTGATGCTTGAACTTGACCTCATACAACAAGTATGAGTTGGCCACCTATTTCTTGAGTTTTGATTGTAGTTGTCCAATAGTCAACATGGCTAGATTCACATAGTGGAGATTGGAAAGCTCCATGTATTTCATCATATCCTTTATTTGCAACTCCTTCATGTGGATTTCTATTTTGTTGTAGGAATTTATCCCATCAATGATGGGTTGCCACACTTCTTTTCCTTGCTAGAGTTTTTGGAGGGTTTCATTGACTTTCACCTTTACCAACTAGATGTGTTTTTTCATTTACTTCCTTTTGTAGACTGACTTGTTCTTTGTAATGATCCTTGACTCTCTCAAATTTGGGAGCCTTCAATTTCTAGGTGGCTACCTTGATTGTAGTTTTCTAGCGAAGGTTGTGAACCTCCTTCATGGAGAGATTTCTATTTTCTATTGTTAATCTTCTTAGTTCTGTGTTTGCTCTAGCCAGTTGCTCCTACTATTGATGGATGAAATTGGTTAATTGTTGTTTGCACTCATCAACATTCCACAGGCAATGGTTCTCTATGGTCAACTATACATTCTCCTGGTAGGTTTGATCCAAGGCCTTATGAATCTTGTGTTGTGTGGCCTCTGCTAAGGATCGATAGAACACCACTATTTTTATTACTCCCTCAACCACTTTTAGTTTAGTGTGAAGCTATTCCATAGCTTTATCTCTTGTCAATGTTAGGTTGAGGAATGTGGGGTAGGTAATTTGGGCTCTTAGTTCAGCAACTTCAGCAATTAATTTTTCATTCAATTCCTTGGCTGTTTCGAGTTGCTCCTCCAAGATGTTGTTCTTGCCTCTTGCCTCAAGCAGCTCTAACTAGGTTGTAGTAATACTGTTCATAAGGTTAAAGACATTCAAAAGTAGTTACCTAGTTCCCACCAAGTAGTGCAATAGTTCTTCCTGATGCACTACATTTATTCTATGACTTGTGGTTCCAGTGAACATCTACACATCCTTAAGTGTAGTGACATATGGTATCAATGCCACACGTGTGTTGAGCATTTTGGAAATCTAGTCAGCAACCACTTCTATTGCAGTCTCTTGCCCTTGGTGCTGCATCACCAATACTATTGCCCTCTCATCCTCCTCCAAGCACATTGAGAAGGTTGTAGCATTTGCAGAGATTTCTAGGAGTGACTTTTGTTTTGCAAGAGATATTGTGACCTCTCTAGCACTCAGATTTGATCTCTTGGGCAATTGCATTCTTTGGGCTAAGAAAATAGATCCATCTCCACCCATCAAGCTAATTTTTTGGGCCACCTCTTTGAGGTGACTCATTGCTAGTTTATACATGGATGGGTCCCTGCCACTTGTGCATGCTCATTGCTCTTGTTCACTCAAGAGTCATTCTTGGTATTCACATAAACATTTGGCAATTACAATGATGTCTGATATAGTTATTTGAGTGGTAGGTGGAGGTGGTGGTTTCTACTCCTCTTCTTGGATAATTGATGTAGGCATCTTATCTTTCATCATTTCTACCTAGTTAGTGATCGGAATATGCCTGACAACATCATTGGTGTAACAGACTATTCTAACCCTCCAATAGAGTTTCTTGATGAGGCATGGAAATGGGAGTGCCTTCCTTCCATGTTCATTTTCTTTAAACCACTTCTCTATCTCTAGATAGATTAGTTGTGGAAGGCTGATGGGGAATCACCCACTCAATGCGGCGCATGCTCAGGTAGAGAAGGTAGTGATTTTTCTTAGCCTCATCGTAGCATTGAGGTAAAAGGCCACAATCTTGTAGTGGATTCTCTCTGCTAGTGTGAGCACACCAAACTCATTGCAGTTAACACCATAGCATCATTGAACTCATTCTTTCTTAAAGTTAGGATCTACATACATTGAGATCTCAACAAGACTTACCCCTATCTTTGGCAACCCAAGCACATATGTAATGGCTTGAAATGAGTAGGACACTTAGATGTCCTTGATTTTGATCGTTGAATCAGCTTACCTATTGTTTTAGAATAAGAATATCTCTTTCATGTAACACTCCCTGATGGAAGTGATGATTGGCCACATGGGAAAGGCTTTTAGCTAGTCTTGCACTTCTTTTGGTGCTTGCTCCAGGAAAGGGGCAAAGTTTAACTTTTGGAGTACTATTTTTTGGACCTCTCATGATCTGATTTGATTCAGATAAGCTTTTGTCAAGGTTACCTTGAGATTTGCTTATTGTGCTAGTGCATCATCTTGATGGGAGTGTTTTGTTGTTGCTATTGGTTCTAGAATTTGTTAGATAGATTCCACCTCTGCCTCTTCCCTAAGAAGACCTATGGCATGGGTTGCAAGTAGTTCTTTTTGGGCATGTTCTTGGCCTCTTCCCATTCTATGCTATTTCTCCCTTGGTTGATATGGTCTTGCTTCCTACATGTGCTTTTCTTTTGGTGTTATCTGTAGTCACAACACATCCATGGATTAGTAGATATAATGTGTAACTTTAAATTTTTGAATACCTTCTCTCATTAGTTAGTTATAATTTGGCTAAAGTTGGACCATGACAGATTGATTATTTATTGTAAATATCACCAAAGCTTGTTGGAAAGGTTTAACCCTTGTAATTTGGTGTTTAATAGTTGATTTCTTAGTTAAACCTTTATAGGAGTTAGGAAAATGGAAAAAATTTTCGATCAAAAATGACACATTTGTGGCTTCCATGACAAAGAGCTTACCTCCAGTAGCTATAGGGTCAAAGAACGGAGTGATTTGGATAAATGGTTAGGAAGTTATGGGCTCTAGAATGTTTTGGGCTTTGAAAATTTGAAAAACTCCCTTGGCATTTGTGAGAAAATGTACAAATTTCAATGTGGGGTTGCACATATATATATAGTACTTTTTTCCTTACATCAATAGGGCTGATTGGAAAAAATTTTCAAATGTCAATATCTCAAAAAGATATAAGGAATTTTTCAATGAAATTGGGATCCATGGAATCCTAGAAAAGCCAAGAATATAATAAAAGCATTGAAGAGGATCTATGAAAGCACAAAAATTGATAAATTTGATGGAGAATGTATTTAATGAATATAATTTGTAAAGGAACACATGGTTTGGTGTAGAAGATGGANATCAAATATGTCATACCAAGACACCAAATTGAGGATATGGACTTTCGCAGTGAGGTGAGCTATGGTTAGTAGAGATGGATGATGGACAAGATCGAATGGAATTCTAAATTAAGATCATAAGAAGTTCCTTATGGAGTTATGTTTTAAATGACCTAAGAAGATCCATCCTTAGTCTAGACCAAAACCAACCTCTTTCAATGATGTCACATCACCACTCTAAGATCAATTCACCCCCTCAAGACACAAGAGTGTTCCCATAGAATAACCACCATTCCATAAATAGAGAGACAGAGAAATAAGAAGTGAGAGAGGACCTTAGTTAGAGGGGACCTTTAGGCATGGGTATCATGTCTTTCTAGTTCCATAACTAGTGCTTGTAGCCTATTTATTTGTCTAAGAGGTGTGCTTTGAATTTCTATAATGTTTTTTTTTGTTTTTTTCTTTTCCCCTTTTTTTTCTTTTTTGATGGAAACCACACCATGCAAAGAAGTTATTTGAATTTCTTTTATTGGTGGACAAGGAATGGTAAGAAGTCTAGGAAAACACTCAAGCACTCAAGTAAGTAGAAGAGTACAAAGTGTATTGAGTCCCATTGAAGTCACACCTTGTACAAACCTTTGAATCATTTTCAATTTCAAAAACTACCAAGGTCACTAATTTATTAAAATTTGATTTAATAAAAGGGACCTCAAAATTCCAAAACAAGGAAAACCATAGAGTTTTTGAATGGGTGAATGTCGTGGGCTCACTGCCTATTCCATAAAAAAGAAACAATGATTGAGCCATCAGCACAAAAATTTAAACATAAAAACCAAACATTAGCAAACAAAACATTAAGTAATAACTACCATTAGTAGTAGCTATAGCACCACTGTGTCCTATTGGCACAAAGCATGTTTATTCGCAAAAAATTTAAATAAAGTAAAATATAAAAGAAAGTGTAAAATATCCAAGAAAGATTGAAATGTACCAACAATGGTGTAAAATAAAAAATGTGGAAAACAAAAATTAGAAAAAATGAGGAGCCATATGGATGGTTAGCATAGATGGCCATCTCCCCCATGATTGAGTTGGGAGGAGGAGATTCAAAAAATTGAGCATGGTTGTCCATCCGTTGAGGTATTTGTTGTACTAGCTTGCTTGGGCTCATGGAAAAGTTTAACTTGTTGAATGTTAACAAAATGATTTTTATTTGGGCTTTTAGGTTTGTAAATGGTCATCGCCCTAGAAGAAAAGGTTTTGTTAATTATATAAGGTCCCTCCCACAACATTTGAAATTTTTTTTTTTGGGATACATGTGTGGGGTTCTAGTAATGAACCTTATCTCTTGGTTGAAATTTCACTTTTTAATTTTTAAGGTCATGTCGTTGCTTGTTGAATGCCTTATGTACTTCATTTGAAGATAGAGCCACCAATCAATTTTCATCTAGCATGTTCAGGTTGATCAATATTTCTTTTTGTGCTAGACTTAGGTTAAGATTCAGATCATAAGCTATTAAGAGTCTACGGATCAGATTCAACTGGGAGCATTGGAATTTTTATGTACACTAACTCATAAGGAGAATAGCCAATAGGAAGTTTCCATGTTGAGTAGTAGGCCCAAAGGATATCATTGAGTTTTATGCTCTAGTCTCTCCTATATTTTCTTATGGTTCTTATTAGGATCTTTGTGATCTTTTAATTAGTTACCTNTGATTTTGTCCATTTGGTGTACTAGTTTACTACTACAAGGATGTACACCTTTTTATTGGACATATGTGTGATGGAACCCATGAAGTCATTGCCCCATATGTTAAAGGGCTCCAATGGTTGAATCCACTATTGAGGATCCTTCATTCATGCGATCATCCCACCATCTCTTTGACAACATTCACAAGTTCTAACAAATTGGTGGACATCCCTTAAGATTATAGTCCAATAGTGTCCTGCCATTAGGATTTTTATGGTTGTGTGTCTCCTTGGATAGTGGCCTCTACAAGGACTTTCACGAGCATCCTAGAGAATGCACAATTGATCTACAATAAGAACACATCAACGAACTAAGCCATTGACACATACCTTGTAAAGGTGTCCACTGATTTCCATGAATTACTTAGCCCAATGAAGAAACTGTTGTTTCTTTCTAAAGTCCAGATCTTGTGGCATCTCCTGGGTGAGAAGGTAAGTGAGGATGCCATCATACCATTCTGATCCAATGAGCACTTGGTCATTTATTGCTCCTATGAAGAGGAGTTCACATGGAAATTGATTAGAGAGTGGACTCTCCTCCTCTTTATTATTCCATCTTAACTGAGAGAGATGGTTAGTGACCACATTATTACTCGCTTTCTAATCTACCATTGTGAGATCAAATTCTTGTAAGATCATAAGCCATTGTATGATACAGTGGCTCATCGTTGGCTTATTCATTAGGAAGCATATGACATTATGATTTGTGTGCACAAACACCTTATAGCCAAGCACATAGTGCCTAAACTTTTCAAGAGCTTACACCACTTCCTTTAGTTCTTTCTCAATTGTGGTGTGATTCAACTGTGCATCCACAATGCTTCAACTTGCATAATGGATGTAGTATGGATGTTTCTTATCATCCAACTACATCAACACAACTCTCAAGGCATAATTGGATGCATCAATCATTATTTGAAATGGTATGGACTAGTTTGGTGCCCATAGAATTGGAGTTTCTATGAGTTTTTCTTTTAATAGTTGGAATGCATGTTCACATTCCTTGGTCTATATGAATGGAGAATTTTTCTTTGTAAGCTTAGCCAACAACTTTGTAATCTTAGAGAAATTCTCTATAAACTGCCGATAGTAGCTATTGTGTCCAAGGAATGATCAGATGTCTTTGATTATCTCTAGTTGGCATGTGATTCCTTGGATAACCCTTATCTTTTATAGGTCTACCTCAATCCTTTCTGTGAAATTTGGTGGCTTGGTAGTATGCCCTCCTAGAACATTAGATGGATTTTTTTCCAATTGAGCCTAAGGTTTTTTCAACATATCTTTTTAGTACCTACTCAAGGAAAACCAGGGCTTGCTAAAATGTAGCCCCATAGGTAGAGAAGTCATACAAAAAGACATCTACTCTTCTACTAATCTGCTATTGAAAAATGCTAAGGATTAGGCATTGAAATATTGCACATACTAAATGGCATCTTACAATATGAAAAAGTCCCCTAGGAACTCATGAAGATTATTTTGGCCTAATCTTTGGGCATAATTTGGATTTGGTTATAGGCACTATAACCATCCAAGAAACTATAATAGCAATGCCTAGAAATGGTATCCAATTCTTGGTCCACAAATGACAATGGTAAATGATCTTTAAATGTTGCCATGTTCAATAGCTGGAAGTCAATGTAGACATTCCACTTGCCACATTTCTTTGGCACAATTACGAGTGGGCTAATCCACTCACTATTTTTGATGGGATAGATGAGCCCTAACTTGAGAACTTGTTTCATTTTCTCCTTGATGATCTACTTCAATTTGGGGTTTAGGCACCACTATGGCTTCCTTCTTGGCTTCATGGCCAAGTCAGTATAGATACAATGCTGGCATATCTGTGGATCAATTTTAGTGAATTTGGAATATGACCAAGAAAAGGCTTTTGACCATTTTTTGACCACCATCAATAGATTGTCTTTTTATTTGGGAGCAAGATTTGCATTGATTATAACTAGCTTGCCATTGTTTAAAAATGCATACTTCATGTTAGATGGTAGAGTTTTTAACTCTAGGAGGTCCTACTTGAAATTATTAAGGATTACCAACTCTTCCCAATAGGTATCATCATCTTCATCATCAGAGAGTTGGTGATAAACTTGCTCAAGTTCATCCATGCCTATAAAAAAAGCACATGTCAGGCTCTCAATAGGTTCCATGCATAGTGTGCTATTGTCAGAGTTAGTTGTCAACCACACTAGGTACCCTCTTGTTTTGTGATTGTTGCATACAATAACCTTTGAATATCTATTTCATGTGCACACTAATTACATGGTTTAACAAATGCACTCTTAATGGACCAAATTTTTTACATGCAATTGTGCCCATTATCATTGTATATGATGCATGGAATATGCTTCTTCTCTAGTCATCCAAATTCATTTTCCTTGGAGATTTTCAAGGAGAGGTCCCTTATGTCCATTCATGTATCAATCATGCTTAACCAAGCCCTTTCCATAATGATGGGGAAGTCATTGTTTGCAGTTTTCTACCTTGATCACAAAAATATTAGTAGGATAGGACCACCTACAAACTATAGTCACAATGTCCTTCACTAATCCAAAAGGGACAATGATTTATTAGTTTGCCAATTCCAAATAGATGTAGCTCTTCTTCAGAGGTGGTAGCTTTCAGGCCTTGTGCATGTCATGGGAGATGAGATTGACATCGGAACCATAATTAAGAAGAGCCTTACATGGCTCATGTCTAGTGATCTATAAGTACAAAGAGGACTTCTTTGGTTAAATCTCTTCACAAAAAGGTTGCCAACCTTGATCCAATTAGAAACAACATGAGTTAACATCATAATCCATATCTAAGGTGGTGTTTGATTTGAAGAGCTCTTGAATGTGTTTGATGCAAAGGATGAAGGTGATGGAGATATAGGATGATCAACTACATTAGGTTGTGAAGGTTTGAGAGGACTGTTGGCTCAAAAAAATGGTCATTTACTGGGTCAATTATTTAAACCACTCAGTTGGAAAGTCGGTTGTAAATTCATAGCCCTTGTAACATTTCGTTGCTAACACTATAGGGGAATTTTACCCTACATGGATGGAGTAGGAGGGAACTGGGTTGAGGGTAGAGGGATGTGTGTAGATGAATGCAGAGGGTGGTATGGATATGGGTTCTCCCCTCAAGTAGATGGTGAGCTAGTTTGATGGTACTTTGGACGGTAATAGTGATACTGGAATGAGGCGTGGCTTACAGAGCTTCATGGAGAACCAGGTTGTTGAACATAGTACCCATATGGACTTGGTTGCCAATAAGGGTATTACTGTCTTGATGGTGGCATTCCCCATGATTGTGGTTGGTGTCACTATTGGTATTGCTCATATAGTTGTGGTGCAGCTTCACTTGGATAGTAAGTTTGTTGTTATTGGTGGAATTACCTTAGGTTGCCTTGAGGGTAAGGTAATCATCTAGGTGGTTTCCTCCTTGCTAGTTGTGGATTTAGTGCATACACTTTAGACTCTTTTAAGTGTGACACCAAAAGGAAACATCCCTTAGGATGGTCATATTGATATATATCACATCCACCATCATCATTAGAGTTTGTCTCCATAGCTTCTTCTAGTGTAGTAGCTTTTCCCTTACCTCTCTAGTAGGCATGTTTAGCTTCTTTTCATCTCTTGTGGTCACGATCACTATTCTGCTCTTTAGATTCCTTACCAATCTTTATAGTAGTTTGGAATTTCTCATTCAAAGAGTTCCATAGTTTGTCAACCTTTATTAAAATATCATAAATAGATTTCTTTATGGGAAAGGTTTTCTTGTTCACCACTTCATCATAGGATCGAACCTCCCGTTTCCTGATGGAAGGATCCTTATTATATTCTTTTGCACTTTTCCTTTTTTGCAACTCAGCTTCTTCTTTTTCTACCTACTCTATCAGCCTTTGGATCTAATGAGCTCTTAGTTTAGATAATCTCCCTTGGGCATAGACCCCAAGAGTTCTTCTAGTTTCTACCTTGAGCCCATCTATGATGTGGTAGAGTTGTTTCCTTTGAAAATAACCATGGCTAGGGCATTAATGTAAGAGAGAATAATATCTACCCATGGATACATCCAAGGGTTTATGTATTCCCTATTTCTAGCCTTGGATATGCCTTCTTAGATTGGACACTTTGGAATACATATGATATTTGTCATTAAATAGTTCCAACATGGTACTCCATTTGTGAATGGATTCCAGCTTCAAGGATAGGTACCAACTTTCTACTTCCTTAATGAGTGTGCTGGGAAAGAGTTTGAATTTTTTCCAATCTGTTTCAATGTTTTGTAAGGGTAGGCATCATGGAAAGCTTGTAGATGTGTCTATGGATTAGAATTATATCCCCCCCCCCCAAATCTTGGGATATTTTTCATGTCTAAGCACTTGATTTGACTATCTTTCATATGCCTAGTTGGAATCTTAACTACCTTTGCAATGTTAAGAATGCTTCAAGTTTCCAAAAAAGGCTCATCATCATCATGATTTCATTTTCATTGATGATGTCCTGTATTACCCCTTCATTCTTGGTGGTCTATGATAATTTTTATCTCATTGATCACCTTCATTGTGATTATGTCTCTAATGGCTTCTATTAGAATCATAAGATGAAGAGGAATGTTCATAATTAGATGAAGAGGATGAAGAGGAAGGTGGACCACCAGTAGCACCATAGTGTCCACCACCACCTTTTGCTTATCATGATGACAATCCTTAGATTTTCTATCATCATGATGCTTGCCTGAGTCCTTGCCTTGACTGCCACTTTTTTCTAAACCTAGTTTGTTAATAGTAGATTGTAGGTTCAGGGCCACACCCTCATCAATAATAATAGGGGGTGGAGATTTTTCATGTCAAGAACCCCCAGAGGAAGGATCCTAATTATCAGTTTGGTTTAGTAGAAATAAGGGATTGCTAAAGGATTTCCCCTTCCCAAACTCATGGTGCTTTTCCTGGTGTCAATCTCTCATATGTTGTGTTTTAGTGGGATGATAGTCCCAAGTGTCATAACCATGCACAACATATTCCTCCTAAAGATTTGGGATGTCCAACCTCTTAAGAGTTTGAAGTAGCATCTTGGGCATAGATCAATCAGGAGGCATTAGAATATTACCTTCCATGTTATGCCATCACAGTTGCTCATCCTGATGTAGGATAAATGTGAACTCAAGTATATACTCATCTGAATGAGTATATACCACTTTGCACTCCTATGGGACCAATGGTTTGACACCATCACACCTGTGAGAAGAAAAAGACATTTTGCAAAAAATAAAATAATTAGTGTGCTTTTGTAATTATATAATTGAGAATGATGTCAATCTTAAGGTTCATCCAATGATATTAATAATGCTCACTAATCCCAGATAGCGTATGTTTCAACAAAAGAGTCCCCAAAAATGGTATCAATGATGAGCATTTGAGGTACCCCTATGCCCAACCATATGAATCACAAAGTGTTCATATGCAATCCAGTTGAATTTTGTAGACTCTATAGTTTCTGATACACAAGTTTTTTAGGAAGTGAACCTTGCCCTACTGGTCATTATTTATCTTTCCAATTACACTTGTAATGCACATGGTATGGTTAAGTGTAACTAAGACATATGATTTTTATTGTTTTGTGTTTTATTGTTCTTTGATGCTTAAAGAGAGAGATGAAGTAATTTAATAACTAATTTAATTTAACTAACTAACTAATCTCTAACTAGTTCTCACATATCATCCAATCCCACTTTTCGTACACGTCTTGAACCCACATATCCACTACTAGGTTACCAAGCGCTACATTACTGGGTGCACCAAGTAATAATGCTACTGAGATTACCAAGTGAATACATGTTTATGCTAAAAGTGGTCATACTTATGTGTTTAATTTATTTAGCTTAATTAATTAACTAATCACATAAGGTCTTAATTTAGCTTAATTTAGTTTAATTAATTGCATTTTTAATGAAAATAATGAATGCATAATTAAATCATTAATCTATTCTAAGTGGTACAAGGTTTGATCAAAAGGCTCATTTTTATTGTCATACACATTGGTATAATTCAAGTACAATAGTGCTCAAATAAAGATTTATACACTTTCTAACTCTTGCTACAGGCACTTAGAGAAACATTCTAACTTTCAAATGGACAAACTACAAGAGCTTTGCTACTACTATGACTTCTAATCTCCATAAACACGGTTGTGAGCTTGTATTTATAAGTTTTATTATAGGACTGCGTTGACAGGTTCTCGTAGACATAGCCAACACTATGTCGATGTGGCCCCATCAATGGGGCAACACAACGTAAACGGGGCCTCATTGACAATGGCCCGTTGATGAGGCCACATCAATGACAACCTATTGATGCAACACTTTGATGCTCATTAGCTTGTAACAAATTTTTTTAATGGAATTTTACAATAGGTTCTGCTTTTTTGTTTTGGCTTTTCTCTTTGTTTATAATTTTATAAGTTATTTTAAAACTTGTTTAGCTAAATTTACACATAGCTATGATTTAGTAAATAAAGGATTTTGGAATAAGCTATTTTCTTGATATACTAAGGTTTAGCTTGTTTTTATTATTCTCATCAAATAGGATAGATTTTCCAAGTGTTAGTTTTGAATGAACTTAATGTAAAATAAGAGTCATTCTTTGTATAAGTTGAAAATTAATGTGTTAATCTTAGATTTTAGGTCTACATAGCATGACTTTTGAAAATCATAGTTTTTGGAAAGTGTGTTAACAGATAACTCAAATTTATAGAATAGTAAGTTCCATAAAATCATTTATGTACCATTGTAGCTATATAAGATTTAGAACTCAACAACTAAAAGGCCATTGAAAATAGATAGCTAGAATTGAGAGATAGTTAAAAGAGGAAGCTCATTGTCATTTACAAATAAAAATAATATTGAAAACTTTTGAAAAGTAAGTAAATATAGATTTAGCCATAATTAGTTCAATTAAAATTAGCAAAAGCTATTTGGGGGTATCCATGCCTTAGTAAAACTAGAGATTAGCAACCACCTAAAACAAGTAACCAAACTATTTTTAGCCAAGGTCATAATCATGCACCAATAGTTTAACTGGTGCTAGAAGGAGGTCAAGTAAGATATTGAAGCTGAGATGTTGAGGCTAAGATATTGGAGTGGAGCTTCGATATCTTAGTTGACCAAAAATTGACTTTTTATCAAACAAATACGATATAGCATCAACAATATCATAGATGCAACATAGCATTAGTGATATCCTAGCCAACAGATGATTCATCAGCTTCCATAATGAACATGAGAATAAAGTCTAAATATACGAAATAGTTGAAATGTAAATCTATCCTAGCCTATGGTGATAAGCATATGTTCCTAGCTTGTGATACACATCATGGGCTCATGTAACTGTTACTGGGATTACCAAGTGAATCCACTACTGAGAAAATCAAGTGAAGTCACTACTAGGTTATCAAATGATTACATTTAATGCTTGAAACCATTCATACTTATTCTGCCTTATTAATGAACATGGGAAAAGTAAAATACTTATGAAATGTAAAGAACTAAACTAAAGTAAACATATTAAAGGAATGAAAATTAAACTAAGGAAAATGACTCAGTAAAAATAAAGAAACTGAGTATAATGTTGTAATGGTAAGAGATAATCTCGATCTTTATTTGTAGCCTTGAATTATGCCCAAGTATAATCCACTTAAACAAAGATTCTGTATAATTGTTCAACACCACACCATGGGCATTCACTTCTAACTCCAACTCTAAGTCATAAAAACAAACTGTAAGAGTTTTACTAAGTGTTGAATGAAAGTTCTTTCATTTGACATAACTAAGGGTTGGCATTTATAGTGTTGACTAGGATCCTTTACATCACATCAATGATGATGTATACAGGGCTACGATGCCATAGATGCAATATCATGGCTCATAAAAAATTGATTTTATCATACTCCCATGATTGACTAAAAACTCATCCTCAAGTTAAAACAAAAAAGAGGATAGAGTTCCTTATAAAATTGTGAGNCTGATTAAAAACTCATCCTCAAGTTAAAACAAAAAAGAGGATAGAGTTCCTTATAAAATTGTGAGGTGTACTTAGACATTGACATGACTACTTGACTTTGAATGTCACATTATGGTTTGAGTGATACTTTACAGAATTATCATGAATTACAAGATTGACAACACATGATAATAAAAGAAAAGAAAACAAAACAAAATGGTAAAGCTCGATGTAACCTTACAATCTTGGTGGTGGTGGCTCCTCCATCAACATTTTTCATTTATCATCAAGCTTTGAAATCTAGTGTCTATTGAGTAATGCCTAAAGCTTTTCCTCTACTATTCTAGGATCGTGTACCATCTAGGAAAATTCTACAATATTTGTTAACATTGGTACTTCCCATGGGCATGGTAGTTATGGAAATATCTTATTTGCTTATGCTTACCAAGTTGGGAACTACCTTCTTTTTTCTTCAAATGCCCTGGCCACCTTCCATAGTTCTTGATAATTTGTCATTCTAAGGGCTAGGTTTGCTACTACATACTTTTGGTCTTGGTAGCTTGCTTCTACTATTTCAAGCTCAGAGTTTGCAATATGCAATTTTTGTTGTGCATCGTTCTTGTCTACAAACTCTTTTTCATACACTACATACACTATAGCTACATTTTATTCTAGCTCATTCCTTGGTCTACCTACTATGATCATAGCCAAATTAGCATATCAAAGATTTACTAATCCCATGTCTATAAGATCTTTCAATCTACAAGTTTTTGTTCTTGGCTTTAGCTTGATGGACATGGGCGAGGCTATCCAAGATTGGTTACTAATTAGACATCTAGATATTGATGGAGTTGATTTTGGCCNAGGTAGGCATGTACAAATAAATAAATGAAAAAGAAATCTAGTTGGCTAAGGCCAAAATCAACTCCATAAATATCTAGATACCTAATTAGCAACTGATCTTGGATAGCCTCGCCCATGTCCATCAAGCTAAAGCCAAGAACAAAAACTTGTAGATTGAAAGATCTTATAGACATGGGANGGCTATGAGCTAGGTGGCTTGTTTTGTTTTAAATTTATCAAGATGATTTGATGCTATGTATTATTCAGGATCTTTTTTCTACTTTTAAGGCTTCTAGTAAAGTTTGCAATCTCTACACTTCATTTTCTATATGCTCAACTCTTGTTTCAACCATTACTAGCTTGTCCTTTATTAAGAGTAGATTTAATTGGACTGCAGTGATATCATTGGGGATATGACGAGCTAGGAAAAATTCAATGTTGCATTAATTTAATTAGTATCTTGGTTGCATAAATTATCATTTCGTCTGTGACTGATCCGCAAGTCATATTTGTGAAGGAACAATTTTAAAGTCAAAAAATCATCAAGACATAAAATAATTAGAATTCAATCTAATCAAATTCCACACTTATGATGGTCACTCATAAGTAAAATTCTGTATTTTCATCCTAACATCTAATCTTAAGTTCAAGAATAAAAATTAATGATTAAATCAAATTGAAATCATAAATACAAGCATAGATGTCAAGGATCACAATGGATACTTTGCCCTATTTGCAAATCTACCTTGTTATCTTCACAATGCAACAACCTTGATAGCTCTACAATAGTCACCACAAGGCTCAACAGATCCTCTCTCAATGATTTTCGAGGAAAATTGACTTCAACTTGATGTGATTTTTGCTTGGGTATTGATTCCTCTTCTTCTCTCTCCCACCCCCATACAAAGTTAAATGTCTTATTTATACTTCAAAATGTTTAAAAATAATTATTTCAATAATGGGTTGATATGGAAATCCGATACCAATCCATTATTTTTGGTCCAACCGCTAAGTTTGGCAACCTATAATGGGTTGATATGGAAGAATCCGATACCAATCCATTAATTTTTGTGCAACTGCTAAGTTTGGCATCCTTGATGTCTTGGATTAATAAAAAATCTATGGAAGGGGTGGAAGAGGCATGCTAGCCAAGAGATGAGTGGTAGTGTCGATGAGGATGAAGTAGTTCAACTAGAAGCGTTGCAATTAATGGAGATACCAACCAAAGAGGCCAGATCAATGCACGTCAATTACTTCGTGGTGTAGTGGTGCTCCTGTTGCTGCTGTTGGTTGTAGGTAAAGTTGCCGTTCCCATGGTAGTGGCTGTAGGAGACGTCGGTGCCAGTCACCTGTGAAGAGCCTATCTGTACTGAGACACAGTTGCAGCTTTGAATGTTGACGTTATTCGTGTTTTGAAGATGAATTTTGTTCGTCTTTGGACTGTCTCCCGGCGAATTCACCGTCACCAAAGACGTTGCCACGTTGCTGCAGCTGTCCATCTTCCTGTATAATATTATTATTGGCTTTTTCATTATACTGCTTATTCTTATTTCTTTAACTATGTATTGTGTGTTAACTGAATTATATTGAACTAAACTGAATCGTGCAAAAAAATACGCTGTTATCGAAAAGAGGAGTTGAAATGGTAAGTTGGTAACAATGGTTACAGTGACAGTGTTACAAGGGATAGGCAAGGCATACTGGGTCACCGCCGTTTTACTTGCTGTGGCTTTCTTCGCGGTTGGAGCATAGGAGTCTACAACGATGAACTTATCCTCTGTTTCTCGCACCATTTTTCCTCGTACTTTCAGCCTTTGCACAAACCAAAAATTTGAAGGCACTGAAACACAAACTCTTGCTATCCATTTTACATCATCACTTTTCTGATTTCTCTTAAAATCCGTGAGCATAGACTGCAAAACTAATGCACATGGTTTACTCTTAATTCAATAGCAGCTTTCATTTTCCTTGGCAGGCAATCGACGATTTTGAGTGAGATAATAACTTCAGAGAACAGAGGTCAGTATCTTTTTCTGAGCAAAATTTGTATAGAAATTGTAGAATTTTGTAGAACCAGCTGGCTTGGTAGACTTCTCTCAATTGTAACAATTTCCTAGCACAGGTAACCCTGGAGTCCCGGGAGGAAGATTTCTGAATCTCTCTAAATAAATTTAGAGCCACTGTTGCCAACCCATGTCTGGAATGGGCGGAAATAATCAAATTCCATGAGCATTTGTTCTTGTAGTTAATATTTCTGAAAACTTTCTGTGCATTGTCGAAACTGCCGCATTTGTGATACATGCTCAGCATAGTGTTGAATAAATGGGTCTCGCGCTTGAACTTTTGACCTAAGCTTAGTGAGAATGGATCAGCTTTCCCTGTACAAAATCTTTGGCTTGGATACATCGTTGCAGTGCTTGAATGATTGCAGATGGATATGTTGCATTTTTGGATTGATTTTGCATTCCACCACCGCTAAGTTCTCTGGAATGGCTTTGTAGAACACGGAATTGTTGCTTCGCCGGTTCTTGTGTTACAAGCTAACTTTAGCATAATCTACCACTTGCATCAATTACTGACACTGTTCTATTGATAAATTCATGGATGCCAGTGTAAGCAAACCTGACAAGCCAAAGGATGCGAACGTTGCCCTAATTATATATATATAATGTTTACATCGTTTATACACACATATAATTATTATATATATAATGTTTATATAATGTTTATGTAATATATATATAATTATAATCACATTAATATAATATATAATGTCTTTATCTAATATATCATATTAATTAAACTAGAATAAACTAAAGTACACATTAATTAAACATTAATTAAATAATTAACATTATGTAATATAAAATGAAATTAATTGAAATGTATGAATTTTACAAGGATGCTTATTTAAAAATTGAATTGATTTTAGAGTTTAACATAGCCTTGACTAACCTTTGGCTAATGCTTGGCCATAAAGGTGAAAGTAAAATAAATAAATAAAAATACATTAATAAATGCATAGCAAAATAAAATTATGCTTACTGCTATTCCAAGATATTCTTTTAGGCTATCCAAAATTTAATACATTTAAAAACATGTAGACATTTAACAAGTAAAATATTATTAACGTTCATTATTAAAACAAAAATTAAACTTGTCGAAATGTCCAAATGTCCAAATATTTATTTGCTAATTATGTACATATGCTTATTTCTTTATTGATGATAAATTCTTATCCTTGGATCTGAGTCCACATATAGCTTGATTAGGAAGGCCCTATTTAGGATTAATTGGGCTTAACATCCTCTCCAAAGTTTGCTTTATTAGGTGTAAGAATGTCTTATTGTTGAGGCCAACATTGCCATGCTAAACACAAGGCCATGATCAATAGGTAACTAACATAGTTTTTGAATCTTTTAACAAAATTCCATGGTTGCAATAT
This sequence comes from Gnetum montanum, assembly GCA_015680685.1. Lineage (NCBI taxonomy): Eukaryota > Viridiplantae > Streptophyta > Gnetopsida > Gnetales > Gnetaceae > Gnetum > Gnetum montanum. The sequence goes on from MNCI01007341.1 coordinate 56,898, forward strand.
AGTCCATGCCTTACTAGCAAGTATGAAGATTAAATAAAGTATAAACTAAGGGTCTCCAGGGCTCCAAAATCATCACATCGAGGGGGACATCTTGAACCAGCAAGAAAGCTAGCAAACAATGGTTCCTTTTTCCCCCACAGCTACTGGTAGCCTTCTCTCACTAGTGACTGGTGCACACATGGTACTGGACCTTCAACCTCTAAGCCAGCAATTGGGGAGTGGTCACTGGAAGACATTAGTAGTGGATTTAACTGCTCAGAGTGATGTGCCCGATGAGACCTGTTACGATGGCAGATGTTTCATGCAGCACACATGATGGTGGTGCACACAGCAGCTTTCTCTCTAGACAACATGGGTTGTAGAGGGCGGTTGGAGCCTCTCTTCTCTCTAGCAAGCACGCAACCCATTGTGGACACATGAACAATTGTGTTCACAAGCATAAGGAATAGCACATGGTTGTAGAAATGACAGCAATGAGCAGCAAGTATGCCTCTCCCTTCTATAGTGGCTACAGTGACGATAGCTGCTGACCTGTGGGACATGTGTGATTCAGTTTTCTCTCTTCTTTCTATTTGTAGTGACATGCGCAGAAGCAGCAGATAGAAATAGTAGTGGTGCACGTGGCTAGTGGAACATTGGGTGGTCTCTCTCTCTCTCTCTCTCTCTTGCTGGTGACAGTAAGCAATGGGATGCATTCTATCTACGCCTAAGAGACACATTAGCAGATGCCATCAACTAGCCTCTCCTCACCGATGTGGCACATGAGATTTTCTCTCCTTTCTTTCTCTTTTCTTTGGCAATGCTGAAGCTACAATAGGTAGCCTCCCTAGGCTTTTTGCCACCAATGATAGGTTGTGTGGTAGGCAATAGTGAGGCACATGGTGGTGGAACATCAGATAGATCTCTCTCTCTTCCTCTCCTGGCAGCTATGAGTAGTGTTGGCTACGGTAGCATCTACTGTGGCCTAGTAGCATGATTCGGCAGCAGCACCAGCAGGGATTAGGGAAAATTTATTTTTAGTTATTGTATTCTTGAATTCAAGACAATCACTTAATTTAAATTCCCATTTTTTTACTTTGATTTAATATTTTAAAAATGTCACATAGCTCTCTCTAGCTGAGATTATTCTTGGGTTTCCATACCCATAAGGGAGGCACCCTAGGTTATAGTCTCCTTAAATGAATTTCTTTCCAAGTGTTGGTGCGATCAAAATTTATGCATCAACACATTTTTGGCACTAGAAGGAGGGCCATCTTACAACCATTTTCCAAATCTTTTATTTTCCCATATCAGTTTTTCTTGTTATTTTTCTTATGCCTGTTTCATTTCCCGATCTTGTTTCAGAACTTGAATTTTTCAGCTATTTTCAATCCTTATTTTTAAATTTTTTTTAAGAATTTTTGTTACCCAAGTCTCATCATCCCTCTTTAATCTTATTTTTCTTCAAATTTCTAAAACCTTGTTTTCCCAGTCCCACTTCTTTTAGATTTGTGTTTTGGCTATCCTTACTCGAGCCTTGGCTTTGGTAAGGTGGTTTTATTTAATTATTCAATTTTAAATTTATTTTTCTAAAATTTTTTGTTTTACTATTTTCCTTTTAAATTTTATAAGTATTGCAATTTCATGCATTTATTTTTCTTTAAATTTTTTTAATAACATATTTTAGTGTTTTGTTTTCAAATATATATATATATATACATATTATTGCAATTTTTCTTTTCTTTTTACTTAATCTTTTAGTTTTATTTTAATAGTCATATTTTATAGTTTTTCATTTTATGAGTGAACTCTCCTCTGCCCCTAGCCAACCAACTATAGGTCACTTTACATTAAGGAAACAACAAGCTTCATGTTTTCCAAGTTCTATCCCTAAGAGAGCTCGAACTAGGATGGCATCCAATCAACCCCTAGCTCACTTGGTGAGCAACCCCTTTAACTTTACCAATTACCACAATATCCCAAAATCACTCCAGAACATAAACTTGTTCTATGACCCCATAATCCTTGCTAGTGATGCTTGCTAACATATACAATGTTTTGAAACCTTACTAAACATCCACAACATTGTCCAAAATGACATAGCATTTAGGGTCTTTGGGACAACTTTTAGAAGCAACGCCATCTAATGTTTTTTGATGCTCCCTAATGCCTCTATTGACTCATGAAAAGAATTTAAAAATATGTTCTTGCTTCAGTTTGACAAGTTCACTAGCTCAACCATAGCATTAAGTAACTTCACAAGTTTAAGAAAGCTACATGGGGAAAATGTTTGGGATTACAACTTACGATTTCTCCATCAACTTGCCTATGTGCCAAATGAGATGCGCCCACAACTTGGTGGCATCCTCAATTTTTACTTGTTCACCATTGATCCATTTTTTGCCTATGCCATCAAATTTGATCCTAACATAATAGAAATATAGGGAGCGATGTCTAAAGCTGTGGAGTTGGAACAAATTACCCTCATGAACAGCATCCAAACCCAAATTGGGATGATGAGCATTAGTAATCCTATGTAATCTAGCCCTCTACCCCTACCAACTTTCCCAATGACCAATACTATGTTTCAAACTCTTGTTCCCCTTCAAATGACTCAACCTACAAACAATTACTTTCAAGGTCCCACATCTTCTTCATTTTACCATCTAACACTAGTTTGAATGATAACCAATTAAAGGGCTTAATCAAATCAATTGTAAACCCAAATGGGATATCCAACACTATTGGACCTACAACTTAGACTAAAAATTGGATGACCTAGATATTAATTTCACTATAGAAACTTTCGAATGAAGTAGTAGAACTAAAGCAAAACAACAACAAGGGTCCTATACAACCAAAGAAGCCAAGTTCATCAGTCAATGATGATTATTGTCGCCTCCATAACACAAGGCAACATTCTAAGAGGACTTATTCTTAATTCTTGGTACTAAATGGTGAGAATACCCAGAGCCAACAAAGTTGGAAACCCCTTGTTATGGTCCTTAATGAACCTCATGAAATAGAAAACAAAGAGGTTTCCTCATTAGAACAAGTTATGGTAAGTGACCCCAACCCACATAACACTTACTACTATAGACTTAGTGACATTGTGAATAGCACATAGCAACAAGCTAGAAATAATCCTTATACTAGTCCAAATAAAAGAGTTCTTAGTTAAAATGATACAAACAACCAAACTGGGCCATCCTAAGTAAATGCCCCACAATGACCAAACTCCCCTTCTATACTTAGAGAAGAACTCCACCTCAACAAGAAGCCAAAGATGTACATAAGGCTTATGATCTGGTTGAGGATTTAAAAAGAGTTAAAGCCAAAATTTCAATGTATGATCTCTTACACTTTAACAAAATGAAAGAGGTGTTCAGAATATAGTTCATACACTTGAAACCACAAAAGAAAAATCCTCAATCCTCAAAAGGCAAGTTTCATTTGTAGAAAGTCCTAACACGCTATCAGTACAGAATGCAAACAATTCCATGTTAAGCAAGAGGGATCAACCTCCTTTACTAACAACTTTGATTATTTTAGGAAAGAATGTCCAAAATTGTTTGATGGATTCTAGAGCAACCATTAGTGTCATGCCACTTGAGGTATGTAAGTCTTTAGAAGCACAAATGATACTACAAACAAAAAGTGTGATTCAACTCGATGGATCCAACATGTAGTAGGGTTATTAAAAGGAGTGAAAGTACAACTTAAAAAATACCCTACATTTACATGTTATACGAATATCTTAGTAGTTGACATGTCATCCACTTATGGTGTGCTCTTATCTAGGACTTTTGGAGCCAAGTTTGGGGGCTTCTTTAGGTTAGATTTCTTAGAACTATTAATCTCTATCAAAGGAAAATCTGAATACATGGTCATACCTAGAGAACCCTTTTATAAACAAGTTGTAATGACTTTTGATCAGCAAAATCAATCTTTGGAGAAACAAAACACTAATCTTTACATTGGAGTTATTAAGGTTGAGCATGGCGAACATGTTATAAATGACCATGTGAGTGAAACTACAAAAACAAATCCTTTTCCTCATATAGATTCCACCCAACCCTATCAAACTTCTAGAGAATGTAAAGAAATCCATGAAGATACCTTGCCTTATCATCAACATGATGAATTTTTTCTGAGTGATCCACAACCTTTAGGGGAGGTCCAAGATATAAATAAGACCCTATCCCTTAAAAACATTAGAAGGTGCTCCAAATTTTGGTGACACATCCATTGAGCATGTTCCTAGAGAAGTTGTATTCAATGAATTAGCAAGACCTAGACCTAAGATTGAAACTTATATGAAAGAAGAACTTGATGAACTTCTAGGATCTAAAATCATTTATCTTATGGAACATTCAGATGGAAAACGAACAAGAAAACTATGATTATGTCTTGATTTTTGTAATCTCAGTCATCAACAAATTATCAAAAAATGGTTTAACAAGAAATATGCAAGAAATGTCTTTAAAATAGAAGATCTAGTCCTAAAAAGAGATCGAACATTTGGTCAAACAAATCCTCAAAGTAAGTTCTTCCCTATGTGGTTAGGCCCATTCTAAATTATAGATGTCATTGGTCCTAATGTATGCAAAATTTTCAATTTGCAAGGACATAAGTTGCATAGAAATTTTACTATATTTCATCTAAAGCATTTTTACTCAGGTGCCCTATGTGGACAACAAGTAGATTCTTAGTTGCATGTTTTCTTCCCCTTCACCATGCATTTCATTTATATATAGTTGCATTTGCATGTTTTCTTTGTATTTCCATAATCTCTTTCCTAGTGTATTGATTTTGGTTTTTGCTTTTCATATGATTTTAATAATCATTATGGTCTTTTGAGTTACTCGGCATTGAGTCATCATAACACCATTAGAAAATAATGTAACCATAATTCTTTATATATATCCTATTTATATTACATGAAATATCATTTATATTTTACATTTCAATAATGCTATGATTCTTCCCAGTCCATTGCAGGTTGTTTTATTAGTATGTTGGATTATGGAGGATGGGATTTATGCTAACTTATCATGTAATGGGCATGATCATGTGAGTGTAGGATATGTGACATTGGAGAATGGTTAGCCACAATCACTAGGTAACCTTGGAAAATGTCATTTTCCCTTTTATAAGCCCTAGCCCTCAAGTGTGATGATCCATGGCTATCTTGTGAACAACAAGGTGAAATGTGTTCATCTTCACTTGAGAACCCTTAACCAACCAGGAGACTTGCTATGATGCCATTAGATTGTAATTAAAGGCACACATATGAGAGTTGAACTACATCATGGGAAAAGTTTTGAAAGGATTGTGCTCTTTGGCAATGCAGCTAACCAGATAGTCTCGTGTTGGAATTCCTACCTTAAGAATGAAGTACACTATGAACAAAGTTTCAAAAAGAAAAAAAGAAAAAAAGGAATGAGGACTATGTAATAAGATCTTGAGTGTGATGGGGTCCAATAGCAATCCTCACCCTAACCTTCATTTTCCCTTTGAACCTGTTTCCCAAAATAAAAAATAAAATAGCAAAAAATAAAAAAATAAAAAAATCCCTAGGAAATATTTGAAAGTTGTGGCTAGCCACGATCTAACACAATTCTGTCCTCCTCATTAAGTTTAGTATGAGTCTCATGATCAAAGTAGTTCACATTCTTTTAACTTTTACCTTGTGAGAAGATTGGGAATGAGATCTCAGTTATACATTTTAATTAAATAAGATAGTGTGGTAAGGGTGGCCCACATCTAGTTCTCTTTTGATTATATGGTTATTTTTAATTAGGCTTAGATTAGTATGGTTTACTTTTAAATTTTAATTTGTTTGTGTTTTATGATGTTTTCCATTTTCTATTTGTTGCATCATCTTAAAATTTTGATGGTTTTGTTGCTCCTTGCACTTGCATGCAATTTTTAGTTTGGGGACTAAGTGTTGAGGCCAACATTTCCTATGCTAAGCATGGGGCCATGATCAATACGTAACTAATGTAGTTTTCTAATCTTTTAACAAAATTTCATGGTTGCAATATAGTCCATGCCTTACTAGCAAGTATGAAGATTAAATATGTTCCCTATAAAGTATAAACTAAGGGTCTCTAGGTCTCCAAAATCATTAGATCTAGGGAGACATCTTGGATGAGTAAGGAAGCCATCAGACAATGGTTCTTTTTTTCCTCGTGGCTACGGGTAGCCTTTTCTCATTGGTGACTAGGGCACATGCAATAGCGGGCCTTGAACCTCTTGGTCAATAGTTGGGGAGTGGTGACTGGTAGATGTTGGCAATGGCTTTAATGGCTCAGAGCGATGCACTTGACAAGACTTGCTACTACAGTAGATGTTTCACATAGCGCATGTGATGGTGGTGCATGCGGTAGCCTTCTCTTAGGACAATATAGGCTACAAAGGATGGTTGGAGCCTCTCTTTACTCTAGTAAGCATGCAACCCATGGTAGACATGTGAACAACTATTTTCGCAAGCACAAGGGATAGCACATGGCTATAGAAATGATGGTAACGAGCAACAAGGATGCCTCTTCCTCCTACAGTGGCTGCAATGATGGCAACTGTTGACCTATGGGGCATGTGTGATTTAGTTTCCTCTCTTCTTTCTATTCACAGTGACATGTGTGGAAGCTGTAGATAGAAATAGCAGTAGTGTGTATGGCTGGTGGAACACTAGGTGGTCTCTCTTTCTCTCTTGGTAGTGATAGTGGGAAATGGGACACATTCTATCTATGCGTAAGAGATGCATTAGTAGGAACCATCAACTAGCCTCTCCTCTCTGGTGGGGCACATAATATTTTCTCTCCTACATTTCACTATTTCTCTTTTCTTTGGCAATGGTGAAGTTGCAACAGGCAGCCTCACTAGGCTTTCTACCATCAACGGTAGGTTTTGTGGTAGGCAATGGTGAGGCATGTGGTAGTGGAACACCAAATAGATCTCTTTCTCTTCTTCTTTCAATAGCTATGAGTAGTGTTGGCTACAACAGTGTTGACTATTTGGATAAAGGTAAAGTTTGGAATATACTCATCGGGATGAGTATAAACTATCTTGTATTGTTTAGGACTTGGCTGATTTCGGCTATGTGTTTTTGATTGCTGACTGTTCTTTGTATTATCCCTAGGTGATGTGCTCTTGTGAGAAGAAGAAGAAGACATGATGTCTTATTTGGTGTGCTAATTACTATTATATAATTTTTATCTTGATTAACTTGAAGGTTCGTTTAGGCTCCCAACGATGTGAGTGATATCTTTTATGTTCTATTCAGTGCACAAACACTTAGTCCCCAGCAACGGTGCCAATGATGAGTGGCGAGGTACCCCTACACTCAACCATATGAAACGAGCATAGCACGTGCGATCCAGTTGAACTCCGTAGACTAAGTGCCTACACGCCCCATGGAACACTTGGGGTTAATCATTCGTTGTCTTCGGTGTATGGTTAAGTAAGTCCGAGGTATATGATTTTTATAGTCTTTTATGTTTTACCTCCTATGCTATCGAGGTGAAGGGTTGGAGGAACTAACTAAATCTAACTAATGAACTAATTCTAAATTACCTAGTGTCAGCATCCATTCCCACTTACCGTACACACCCTGAACTGATGCAACCACGGCTACCAAACGCTAATCATTGTTGGGATCACCATGCGTAACGCATGTGCTCGAGGTGGTCGTACTGAGGCACTTAACTAGGAGGAAAGGGTTGAGA
>MNCI01007341.1:67575-139581 GCA_015680685.1 Gnetum montanum
GTGATACATCTCTTGTGAAATTAAGTTGACTCCGAAACCTGAGTTAAGAAGAGCCCTATGTGGTTCATTTTCAGCGACTTGAAGGTAGATTAAGGGACTTCTAGGATTAGTTAGTTTCCTGGGAAGGTGGCCTACCTTGATCTAGTCAGTTACGGTATGCGTTAACATAATCATATGCGTTAGGCTCTGATGTTGAATTGAAGGGTACTCCGAAGTGTTAGATGATGGAGGAGTGTACATGGGCTCAACCGCTTGTTGTTGCGAGAGTTTGTCTGGGATTTTGGTTTTAAAGAAAGGTCTTATCTTTTTACAGTTGTCAGAACCAGCAGCAGGTTAAATATTTACAACTCTCGCAGCATGACGTTGCTACAGTTGAGTAGAAAGTTCCCCTTGCATTGTTGGAGCAGGAGGTGTTATGGGAACTACTGGTGGAAGAGGTGCAGATGGATTAGGAGGATGGTGTGGGTATGGAGTGTCTCCCAGAGGAGAAGGAGTCCATCTGAAGTATTCCCAAACTTGGTAGTGATGGTGGGGAGTTGTGTGACTCATAAAGTCACTTGGAGAAATTGGCTGCTGCACATAATATCCATAAGGGTTAGGCTATTGGTAAGGGTACTAATGTTTCGGCGATGGCATCCCCCATGACTGTGGGTATTGCCACTGTTGATGCTGTTCGATGGGTTTTGGTGGAGTTCCACTTAGATAATATGTTAATGGTTAGTGGAACTACCTTGGTTTACCTTGGGGATAAGGTAACCTATGGGGTGTTTGCCGTTGATTAAGTCTTGGATTAAGTGCATACACCCTAGACTCTTGTAGATGTGAGATGATTGGGCAACATCCCTTAGGATGGTCATAGTGGCAAATCTCACATCCACCATCATCATCTGTGTCTGAATCCATAACCACATCAGAGTTAGTGATTTTCCCCTTACCCTTGTTATGTGCAGGGCCTAAATCTCTCCACTTTGTCTTACCTTTGTCACTACTTTGTTCTACCTTAGACTCTTCTACAATTTTTAAGATAGTTTCAATTTTAGAGTCTAAGGAACTCCATACATCATCTACCTTAGCCGCTATTTCTATTGTTAAATTTTGAATCGGCAAGGTTTTCCTATGCACCAACTCTTCGATTGGTGACTCATCCTCTTCATTGCAAAATTTCACTCCCTTCTTTCGAAGAGAGGGGTCATGGTTGTATTCTTTCACACTTTCCCTTTTTCATAGCTCACCTTCTTCTTTTGCTATTTGCTCCAACAAGTGATGTACTTCATGGGCTCTAAGTTGTGAGAGTCTCCCTTGGGAATAAGTCCCAAGGGTTCTTCTAGTTTCATGCCTTAGCCCATCCACGATGTGGCGAAGTTGATCCCGCTGAGCATAACCATGGCCTGGGCAATGATGTAACAATGTGTAGTAGTAGGCCATGGCAGCATCCAAGGGTTCATGAATACCCAGCTTTCATCCTTGGATCTGCTTACACAAATTGGACACTCTGGAGTACGTTTGATACTTATCGTTGAAGAGTTCTAGCATCGTACTCCACCTCCTCATGGTTTCCAATTCTAAGGATCAGTACCAACTCTATGCTTCTTTGGTGAGTGTCCTAGGGAACAACTTAAGTTTTTGCCATTCATTTTCTATATTTTGCAAGGCACAGGCATCGTGGAATGCCTACAAATGATGCTGCGGATCAGCGTTGTATCCCCCCTCAAAGCATGGGATATTGTTCATGTCTAAATGCTTGATCCGACTATCCTTTAAATGCCTTGTTGGAATCCTAACTGCCTTTGTTATATTGAGCATACTTCAGGTTGCAAGTAGGGGCTCATCATGATTATCTCCTTCATGATGCCTGTGATGTCTTCGTCATTCCCTACTTTTCCTACGTCCTTGCCCTTGTCCTCTCTCTCGACTTTCTCGTTGAGGTCTCTCGTTTTGTCTACCTTTATCTTCTCTATTGTGTTCATGATGGCTGCGCCGAGATGTGGAAGGAGAGGGTGAATGATGTGAAGAAGGGGAACCATTGCCATGACGATGTTTCTTGCCTTCTCTTTGGCTGCTACGGCCCTAATCGTGGTGACAATCTAAGTGCCCATCCTTGTCATGTGTTTTTCCTTCTGTGAACAATTGGTGTTCATGGGCATTAGAACCAGGGATATGTATCGTTGATCATAGGTTTTGATACCCTACCTCCTCACTTTTGTTAAGAAGGGGAACATCTCTTGATAGCGAACCAGTTATAAATGGTTCACCATCAATAGTTTCACTAAGGACGTGCAGGACCTCTTTGTCCTTCAACAGTGTATGTTGGCTCTCCTGCCTTGAGTCCCTCATACGTTGTGCTTCTTTGGGATAGTAATCTCTTGAATCAAAGTCTTCTGCAACATATTCTAAATACAATTCTATCATGCCAATTTGTGCTAAAGCACAAAAATTCATGTTAGAGACTGATTGATCTCAGGGTAACACGATGTTACCTTGCAAATATCTCCATTGTAGTTGTTCGTCTTAATGGAGGATAAAGGTAAAGTTTGGAATATACTCATTGGGATGAGTATAAACTATCTTGTATTTTTTAGGACTTAGCTAATTTTGGCTATGTGTTTTTGATTGCCGACTGTTCTTTGTATTATCCCTAGGTGATGTGCTCTTGTGAGAAGAAGAAGAAGACATGATGTCTTATTTGGTGTGCTAATTACCGTTATATAATTTTTATCTTGATTAACTCCAAGGTTTGTTTAGGCTCCCAACGATGTGAGTGATATCCTTTATGTTCTATGCAGTGCACAAACACTTAGTCCCCAGCAATGGCACCAATGATGAGTGGCGAGGTACCCCTACACTCAACCATATGAAACGAGCGTAGCACGTGCGATCCGATCGAACTCCGTAGACTAAGTACCTACACGCCCCATGGAACACTTGGGGTTAATCATTCATTGTCTTCCTAGACTTACTTTTAGTTGTCACGGTGTATGGTTAAGTAAGTCTGAGGTATATGATTTTTATAGTCTTTTATGTTTTATCTCCTATACTATCGAGGTGAAGGGTTGTAGGAACTAACTAACTCTAACTAATGAACTAAGTCTAAATTACCTAGCATTAGCATCTTTTCCCACTTACTGTACACACCCTGAACCGATGCAACTGCGACTACCAAGTGCTAATCGTTGCTGGGATCACCATGCATAACGCACGTGCTCGAAGTGGTCGTACTGAGGCACTTAACTAGGAGGAAAGGGTTGAGAGAATCTAATCTAGCCTAAGTGTGATGAGTAGCCAATTCCTTGACTATCCATACACATCCTTAGATGCTCGTAATCAAGTCGTACTCATTTCACATTCTAGGAGTTTAAGGATGAGAGAGAAAGCAATAAATAAAATCCTATTCCATGCACTACAAGGTTTATCCAGGAAGTTCATCTTTATTACCGTACACAACTTGTGTTTAGGTACAATGTTCCTTGAATAAAGATCCGTTCACTTTAGGACTCCCACTGCGGGCACATGGAAAATATTCTATCTTTGAAGTGATCAAACTGCTAGAGTTTCCCTACTTCTAACTCAGGATGAGGAAACAAGTGAGAGCCACCTCTTATTTATAGACTTGGCAGCGGACCGCGATATTGTGGCCTATGCGATATCGCGTCTCATCAGTTATACCCTACTATCATATCCTTTATTAATTGGTTCTCCCCTAAGTAAGTTAAGGTATGTAACATACCTAGGTTAATTAGCAAAGATAAATTATTAAAAGGAAACATGATCAAAGGATATACCAAATGCAAGAATTGCCTTGGGTTTTATATATCCAAATGACTAAGAGGGTATCAAAGGTAATGGATGAACAAGTATTAGTATTCATCATTGGCCACCATAGTAGGGATCTTGAGTACTAACGTGTATGGAAGACATGATGGGAAATACAAAGAAAACTCATGCATAAAAGCACCACTAGTCAAAAGAGATGACCATGCAAAAGAAAAATAGGAAGATAAATTAAGAAAAATAAAAAATAGAAATAGAAAAAGTTAAAAATGAGGTACAAAAAAAAGTAAAAAGAAAATAATAGTCTAAGAAGTACAAAGAAACAAAATTTAAGTAACTAAATAACGAAGTAAGAAGAATGATTAAAAGTGAAAGAGCCTATTAAGATACCAACTATGGAGGAGTTACTTCTTCACTACCAGTGTTATACCCTAGTTATAAGGTAGTGGCATTGTGATTAGATTAGTAATTGTTGCTTGAACCTTAAACACTTTGCTTACAGAAGGAGGTTCTTGTAGGATGCTTGAAATTATAAGCATGAAGCATTGCCCCAACTATAAGGTTCTTATGGGAGTGTGGCTCAGCTCATGATTGAAGGTTTTTGTGGGACCATCTTTTTTTTTTCTTGCTTCTTTTTTTCTTTTCTTTTCTCTTTTTTTCTCACAATAAATTCAATATCTAATCGACTTCAATCATTAGGTTCTTATGGGAGCCAAACTCCTTTTGTAAGGGTTGCTCACATGGCACTAATCTTGCCTGATATCGATAGATGCCTTTACCACCAGAGAAGCTGGGTCCAATATAACACACCCTTTCCACCTTAGTGACTCATACAAGTAAGTATTTAATAGAAACCAAACACTAATAAGCATCACCCTAAACTAAGTTATTTAGCTATCTTAACTTACGAATATTGTACTTAAAGAATATTGTTTAAAAAAATGAAATTTTTTATGTGTAAGGCACTCATTAGTCTAAGGCTCACCCTTAGTTGGATTTTAGGTTTAAGCCTACCTATCTCAAGGTAGAAGGAGTTGTCCTTCTACTTTGCATTCTATACATGATGCTACTAAATTCTTTATAGTCTTAATAATAGAATATACTAATTCCCTCTACATTTTTTAAGGTAAAATTTGTAGATTGTAAATACTTCTTTATTAGTTTACTCTATGAAATAAGAGTCTTTTTGAGGGATACGTTTGAGAGCTAAGACTTCTAATAGATTATTGTCATGTAATTCATCACTAATGGGATAAGTTGGATCACTTAGCTCTACTAGTTCATCTTCTTTAGGTTTCTTAATGTGATGTTGATAATATAACTTAAGCCTTTGTCCATTGACTAGGAATGTAGTTGAGGAATCACCAATAGGTGATATTAGAATGCTTCCATTATCATGGGGTTGGACAACTAAATAAGGCCCTTCCCATCTAATTGTTAACTTCCTTAGAAATTTATGTAATTTCATATTCTAGAGAAGAACATTATCACCTATGAAAAAGTGTTTTTTAAAGATATTTTTATCATATAATGTTTTCATTTGTTTCTTTGCAATTTTTTGTTTATCAAGAGCATGTAGCCACATTTTGTCAAGTTCATAAAATTGGTTGGTTCTAGTGGCTTGGTTTATGTCTTCATCAAAATTGAGTTGTTAGGCTAATCGTAAAGATTGGTATTTTGGTTCAATCGGTAATAGACATAACTTACCATAAAACAATTGATAAGGTGAATATCCAAATCTTGGTTTATAGGTAATCCTATAAGCCCAAAGTGCATCTTTTAATTTTTTTAGATAAATTCTTTTGTTTAGTACATACAATCTTTGTCAATATATTCAAGATAATTATATTAGCATTCTTGACTTGGCCATTTGTTTTAGGATGATAAGTAGTAGCTATCTTATGTTAGATACCACAAGACATAAGGAATTTTTCCATTATTTTATTTATGAAATGGATTCCTTGATCACTAATGATTGCTCATGGAGTTCAAAAGTGTGTTAATATATTTTTCCTAAAGAATGCTACAACTACCTTAACATCATTTGTTGCGTCGGCTTTTTCTTCTACTCATTTGGTGACATAGTTGATACAAACCAAAATGTATTGGCATCCATTAGATGATGGAAATGATCCTAAAAAGTATATACCCCATACATTAAATGGTTTTATTATTAAAATTGATTTTAAGGGCATTTCATATATTTTTGTTATGGCTCCCATTCGTTGATATTTATCACAGTCTTGCACATACTTATCTGCATCTTTAAAAATTAAGGGCTAATAAAATCAACTTTGAAGGATTTTGATAGTAGTATAATTGCTATCAAAGTGGCCACCCCTTAAATCATCATGGCACATTTATATAATTTCTTATTGTTCATTCTCAACCACACATCTTTTTGCTATGTTATCTTTACATATTTGATATAGATACATACTACTCCAAATGCACCTAGATATGGTGTGTAAGAAAGGTTTCTTTTCTTCCTTGGTCCAAATGGTAGGGGTTTTCATAGTGGCTATATAGTTAACTATATTAGCACACCAAGGATCCTTTCTTATAGAAAAAAGTTATTCATTATGAAATTCATCATGAAAGACTCCTTGTGTTCGATTCTCATTAATAGTTTTTAGCCTTGAAAGATTATCTACTACTACATTTTGCTACCTCTTTTATTTAAAATATCAAGGTCAAATTCTTGGAGTAATAAATACCATTGTATTATTCTTACATTTTATATTTTCTTAGTAGCTAAGAATTTAATGGCTGAATAATTAGTATATACTCTAGTTTTATATCCTATTAAATAATTTTTAAATTTATCTAGAGTATATATAATAGCTAATAATCCTTTTCTATAGTTGTATAATTTACTTGGGCTTGGTTTAGACTTTTGAACACATAATAAATCACTCTTGGTTTATTATCAATGTATTGTCCTAATATTTTCCCTACTGTTGTGTCACTAGTGTCACACATTAAATCAAATGGGAAATCTCAATTAGGTGCATATAATATAGGGGATGTGGTTGCTCATTTTTTCAATTCTAAGAATGCTTCTTGATAGTCATTAGTCAAAAAAAATGAAACATATTTTTCTAAGAGCATGTGTAGTAGTTTAAGCAATTTTTGAAAAGTCTTTGATAAACCTCCTGTAATACCTAGCATGTCCTAGAAAATATTAAAGAATCTTTAAATTATTTGGAGTTGAAAGTGTAGATATAAGTCTTACTTTCTCATAATTTATCCTTATCCCATCTTTAGAAATAATGTGTCCTAACACTATGCCACTCGTAACCATCAAGTGACTCTTTTCCCAACTTAATTTTAAATTTTTATCAATAGATATATCTAAGACACGTTTGAGATGTTGTAAAGTTTCATCATAAGTATTTCCAAAAACTGAAAAATTATCCATAAAAACTTCAACATAATCCCCAAAAATATCAGAAAATATTGAGATCATGGCTATTTGAAACGTAGCTAGTGCATTACAAAGGCCAAAAGGAATTCATCCATAAGCAAAAGTTCTATAAGAACATGTAAAGGTTGTTTTATGCTGGTCTTTAGGGGCAATGGCTACTTGATTGTATCCACTAAATCTATCCAAAAAATAGTAATATTCATGTCCTTCTAACTTTTCCAGAACTTGATCTATCTATAGTAATCGAAAATGGTCTTCTATAGTTTAACCTTCTATACATCAAATGGTCTATTATCAAAATGGTTTAACCTTCTATAATCCATACAAACTCTCCATTTTCCATCCTTTTTCTGGAACTACAGTAATGGGATTTATCTGTTCACTATCAGGTATTAGATAAATAATTTCTTCTTTCTAAGGTGTTGAAATTTCATACTTAATAATTTTTTATAAGGTTGGATTAATTCTTATTGGGGATAATTCTTACTGGTTTTAGATTATCCTCTAGATATATATGATGTTGGTAGATATTGGGTGATATTCCTTGATGAAGATCCTCATAACTCCATGCAAATGCCTCAAACTTTCTATACAAAACTTCTAATAATTTTATTTTTTACTTATTAGCAAGTTCAAAATTTATTATTAATGATTTATTTTGATCTAGGAAGACATACTTAAGTGTACTAGGTAGTTCGCTAAGATCTAAGGAATCTTTATTTGAAGGTTGAATTATTTCTTCAATATTCCTTGAGCCCAAATTCAAAATTTGACCAAGGAGATCTTGTTATTCTTTAGGTGAGGGGTCTAATGGTCCTTCCTAAAAAATATTCAATACTAAGGTTTCCCTATCTTGTGTCATTGCTGAGGTGGGTAAAGAGTAGAGTATTCATGCTTTCTTCAAGTCTGCATCTTCTTTTACCTTATCTTATATATTTAGTATAAAAGTAAGATTAGCAAAGGAGAGTTGAAGTTTCCCTAACCTATAATTAATTACCGCATTAGCTATTGCTGACCAAAGTCTACCTAATATAATAGGAAAATAATCAGGATCTTTTACTTTAAAAACAACAAAATCAATTTGGTATTTTCCTTTTTCTACCTCAATTATCAAGTCCTCTATTATTCCTATTGGTTTAACATTTGATCCATTAGCCAATGATATGGTCATGTTTACTACTTAATATCCTTAATATCAAGCATCCTAGCCATTTCAAGAGGCATGATATTAATGATGGCTCCTAAATCCAATAGGGAATTTTTAATCACTTGGCCATTTATTTTGATTGGGATGGTAGGGACTCTTAGATCTTGGCATTTTATAATCTCATGACTTTGCATAAGTTGAGAAATATATCAACCAAATAAACCTGTTTAGGAATTTTTTTCCTTTCTTTTCCTAGTGCATAATTCCCTTAAGTATTTAGCATAAAGAGGTGTGTCTTTAACCACTTACTCCAAAGGAATATGTAAGTACAATTCAATAAACATTTTTTTCAAATGGGCTTTAGTTGTGAAATCCTCTTGGAATTGTTTAGGGAAAGGAGGTAAAACTAATTGTCTAGAGAATAGTGGTTATTCTCTTTCCCTAATTGGTTGATCTTCCTCATCTAATACTTGTGGTTGTACCTATTCTTGTGTCCATACCTTCTCAAACCTCACCTTCTTTTGGGGTTTAGGTTCAATTTTTTTTCCATGCTTTGTAGTGATGAAATGTAATGCTTTTTTTCATTCTTTTAGATGTAGTATTTGGTTCAGGTTGGAATAATAATTCATTTTTAGTTAAGTTCTAAAATATTCTCCTAGTCTTACTCATGAATTGTCTACTTTCTTCTCTGAAGCAAGTAAGACTTTGAATGAGTTTATCCAAGCATTCATTAGTTGGATTTTTAAATGGCCTAAAATTATTTTGAGGATGTTATTGTGGGTAAAATGGTCATTGAGGGAAGTTCATTGTTGGTNACATTAGCTAAAACCCAATATTATGCAAGACATGACCCAACAAATATATTAGTTAAATAAAAAAGTGGATGTGTTGACATGATTAATTAAGAAACAAGCTCATGGAATTTAAAGTGAAATATGAAACATTTGTGGTAGTCCCCAACATGACCAAACAACATGCCTAGCCTTGTAATATTGTTAAGAGAAAATGCAAGAGTTAGTAAAGGCTTTCCAACAATACAAGAGCCAACCAACAATGAACTTCCCTCAATGAAAATTTTACCCACAATAACATCCTCAAAATAATTTTAGGCCATTTAAAAATCCAACTAATGAACACTTGGATAAACTCATTCAAAGCCTTACTTCCTTCAGAGAAGAAAGTAGACAATTCATGAGTAAGACTAGGAGAAGATTTCAGGACTTAACTAAAAATGAATTACTATCCCAACCTGAACCAAAACCTACATCTCAAAGAAACGAAAAAAAGTAATTACATTTCATCACTACAAAGAGTGGANTTTTGAGGGGACAAATGATGAGGATATGGTTACCCACATAAGAGAATTTGAAACAACATTAACCATTTTAGCACCTCAAAGTGGGGATAGAACTAAGATGATTGCCTTTAAATCAACCTTGAAGGACAAAGCTAATTTTTTGTTGCAAACTTTTAGAACAAAAATTAGTTCATGAGATGAATTTAAAAATTCTTTTCTACAAAGATTTATTTCTAATGATAGGTTATATTCACTAAGGAAGCAATTAATGAGTTGTATGCAACATGAGGATGAAGACTATGAGAGTACTTTTGATAGATTGAAAGGATTATGCTTAAAGAATCTAAACCATGTATTCCTAGCCCATCAATTAATTCAAATCTTTGTAAAAATATTATTACCTTATTGTAGGAAAAATTTTGACTTTGCATGNCAGGATTAAAAAATATGGAAAAATCATAACTTGATTATATTGGTTCCTCTAATTTTTTTTTTGATTGACTTTTGTACATTTGTAAAGACTAATAGTGCTTCTAGAACTTAGAATTCATGTTGGTTTCTTTGGTTACTTTGTTGGTTTCATTTAATAAGATCACTCTTCATTGGCACATTCATGAGCTACCATTCTTGAGATTTTACAAATTGATTTAATAACTCCTACTATCGCAGCTTTAATTACAACTTTTTAAATAGTTTTAGTTGGTTGTATAAGAAGAAGAGTTGATTCTTGGGATTTTTATTTATTTTTAGATTTTTTAATGCAAGAAAAATAAGTAAAAGATACCATTTCTCAAATTACTTAAATGAAAAAAAAAACAAAATAAAATAAAATATACTTGATACATAAAATTGCAAAATGAAATTAAAACATATAGAATCTTTGATGATGATTAACTATGCCAGCCTCCTTGGCAACAACACCAAATTGATGAGCCATGAACAATTTGATGCTAGATTACTTTAGTTATTATCTTGGTTGCATAAATTGTCATCTCATTTGTGATTGACCCACAAGTTGTATTTGTAGAGGAATGGTTTCAAAGTCAAAAGATCATTAAGACATAAAATAATTAGAATTGAATCCAATCAAATTCCACACTTATGAGTGTCAATCATAAGTAAAATCATGAATTTTCATCCTAACTTCTAATCTAAAATTCAACAATGAAAATTAATGATTAAATCAAATTGAAATCATAAATACAAGCATAGATGTCAAGGATCACAAGGGAGACTTGCCTTAGTTGCAATTTTTCCTTGTTGTCTTTACAATGCATCATCCTTGACAACTCTATAATGGACTCCAATAGTTACCACAAGGCTTAATAGATAATCTCTTAATGATTTTCAAGGAAAATTGACTTCAACTTGATGTGGTTTTTTCTTGGGTATCGATTCCTTTTCTTTTCCTCCCTTGATACAAAGTTAAATATCTTATTTATACTTCAAAATGTTTAAAAATAATTATTTTAATTATAGGTTGATATGCAAGAATTTGATACTAATCCATTATTTTTTGTGCAACTACCAAGTTTGGTATCCTTGATGTTTTGGATTAATAAGAAATCTATGGAAGCACTGGAAGAGACATGCCAGCCAAGAGATGAGTGTTAGTGTCGATGAGGATGAAGTAGTTCTTGCCAATAATAGAGATACTTGTTGATGCATAAATTTCGATTGCACCAACAATTGGAAAAAAACTTGTTTAAGGAGACTATTGCCTAGGGAACCTCTTGTATGGGTACGGAAACATGGGAATAGTCTTAGCTAGAGAGGGCTACATGGCCTTTTGAAAATAGTAAAAAAAATGAGAATTTTAATTGGAATGAGTGTCTTAAATCTAAGAATAAAAAAGGTAACCAAAATAAATTTTCCCTGCTTCCCAATTACTACCACCATTTACTATCAGTTCATTATGGGCACTGCCTCAACCAACATTGCCTGTAGTCATCAAAGGATGGAGAGAGAGACAAGAGTCTGGATGAAGGGACTTGTTGATGCAAAACCCACCTACCACGCCTGTTGTCCATGCATGTGAGCTATGCCTCTATTGCCCCAAGAAAAATAGGAGAAGATAAAGAGATAAAAAATCATCATCTATTGATTTCTCAGCCCCTAGAGACCCCCCCTGCCCATCTGCATGTGCCTCAATGGAGAGAGATGTAGCTATTTAGGAAGAGAGCCTAATTTTCTAAGGAGGCCCTTGCCCAACTCACTGACGTCATCTTCGTTCTCTATTTTATAGTTGCCTGCTAGTGACATTTCACCTTCTCACATATTAGTCCATCTCCCTACACATCAGTTCAGCTTCCCACACTTCAGTTCACCTTTTTACATTTCAACATTACTTGGTAAAACAGTATATAATTTTACAAGATAGTTTTGTTAATCATGGTGCCATGTGATAGCATGGGTGATGTTGGCCTCACTACTTATTCTTTAAACAACAAATTGCATGCAATTGTAAGAAGCAACAAAAACCATAAAATGTTAAAAGGAAAATAATAAAATAAGAAATATTTTAGAAAAATAAATTTATAATTAAATAATAAAGCTACCTCATCCAAGTTAGTACTTAGGTAAGGACTACCAAAATCATAAATTTGAAAATGGAATGGGAAACAAGAGTTATAAGAAAAATGTTTCGGTAATAACAATTTTAAAAAATGGAAAGCATAAGAAAAAAGCAAAAAATAAAGAATCTAAAGATAGGTTTTTTAAAAAAATTCAATAGGTTACAAGATAGGATCAAAAAATGAAATAGCCACAAGAAAATGGCAGAAAGAGCTAATAAAAAAAAGGTGGGAGAAATGTCATCCTTCTAATGCCAGAAAAGATGTTGATGCATAAATTTTGGTCGCATCGACACCTGTGGGAAAACTTGTTTGAGGAGACTATTGCCTAAGGCACCTCTCGTATGGGTACGAAAACTTAGGAATAGTCTTAGCTTGAGAGGGCTATGTGGCCTTTTGAAAACAGTAAAAAAAAAATTAATTAGAATGAGTGTCTCGAATTCAAGAATATAAAGGTAATCAAAATAAATTTTCCCTACTTCCTAGTTGTGACCAGCATTTGCTGCTATTCTATTATGAATGTTGCTACAGCCAACACTACCTGTAGCTGTCAAAAGAGGAAGAGAGGGAGAAGAGGCTAGATGAAGGGGCCTGTTAACACATCTCTATAGCATAGACAGAATGTACCCTATTGCTAGCACAAGAGAGCAAAATTTATGCATGTTTAGAGAACCTTGTTGCGGATGCACCACCTATTAAAAATAGAATAGAATTGTAGAACCCACACTTACAATTGCTACTATAAACCATTGCAACATTGCAGCAGAGAGAGAGAGAGAGAATGAGCCACCAGATCCTACTATCATGAGTTGGTAAATGCATTGTTGTCTCTAGTCCTACGTTTACTACCATCACATGTCTGCTACTAAAAGGGAAAAGAAAACTGTCATCTCTTAATTTGCTACTACGATTGTTAACTATTGTCCATGTAGCTCTACTACTATTGACAGTTGCTAGCCCATTGTTAAGAATAAAGAAATAGGATTATAGAAATTTCCTGTCACACTTGCCGTCCCCATGCGTTAACTACACCACTATTACCCCAAGAAAAATAGGAGAAGAAAGAGAGGGAAAACCATTGTTTGCTAGTTTCTTAGCCCCCAGAGACCCCCTTGCCCATTTGTGTGCACCTGAATGGAGAGAGGTGTAGTTTTTTGGGGACATGATCAACAAAATTGTTCTGTAAAATCATATACCATTTCACCAAGTAATGTCGATGTTTAGGAAGGTGAACCAATGTGTAGAAAGGTGAATCAACATGCAAGGAGGTGGACCGATGTGTGAAGAGGTGAAACATCATTAGTAGGTAGCTATAAACTAGAAAATGAAGATGATGTTATTGGAGGGATTGAGGGCCTCCTTAACAAATTAGGATTTATTCCTTAAAAAGTACGTCTCTCTCCATTGAGGTGCATGTAGATGGGTAAGGAAGGTTTCTAGGGCCTATGAAACTAGTGGAGGGTGGTTTTCTCTCTATATTTTCTCTTATTTTTCTTGGGGTGATAGTAGCTCAATTAACACTCATAGACAGAGGACATGATAGGTGGTTTTTATAGTCATATTTCATTATTCTTGGAAACAAACCAAAGATAGTTAGTAGCGGCAAAGTTGCATGGATGACGGTCAACAATCTTAGTAGCAAACCAAGAGGTAGTGATTTTCTTTTCCCTTTTTGTGGCAAACCTGTGATGAAGGAAAATGTAGGACTAGAGACAACAACATGTCTATTGGCACATGACAATGGGATTTGGTGGCTCATTCTCTCGCTCTCTCTTTGCTACAGTGTTGCAATAGTTGACAACAGTAGTTGTAAGTGTGGTTTCTATAGTTCCATTCTATTTTTGGAGTGTGGTGAATCCATGATTGGGTTCTCTAAACAAGGATAAAGTTTCCTCTTTCGTGTTGGTGATGGCACACATTCTATCTATGCATCAAAGATGCATCAGCGAGCCCCTTCATCTAGCCTCTTCTCTCTCTCCCTCCTTTAGTAACTATAGGCAGTGTTGGCTATGGTAGCATTCGTAATAGATCAACGATGAACGATGATAGTAGTTGGGAAGCAGGGAAAATTTATTTTGGTTACCTTTTGTATATTTGAATTTAAGACACTTATTCCAATTAAAATTTCCATTTTCTTTACTACTTTTGAAAGGCCACATAGCCCTCTACAACTAAGATGATTCTTAGATTTTTGTACCCATACAAAAGACACCTTAGGCAATAGTCTCCTCAAATGGGTTTTCTTTTTTAGTGTTGATGCATCCAAAATTTTATGCATTAACAATACCATCCAAAGTGACCAAAGCAATGCATACCAATTTCTTTCTGGCATTGTGGTGCTTCTGTTGGTTGTAGGTAAAGTTGTTGTTGCTATGGTAGTGGTCACAAGAGATGTTAGTTATGTTCACTTGTGAAGAGCCTATTTGTCCTGAGACATAGCCGTCTTAGTAGGTGATGAAGTAGCATTGAATTTTAACATTATTCATGTTTTGGAAATGGATTATGTCCATCTTGGGATTGTCTCTTGATGAATTCACCTCACCAATGATAGTGCCACATTGCTATAATTGTCCATCTTCCTATATAATATTATTATTGGCTTTTTCATTATACTACTTAGTTACTTGTGTATCCACTAAATTGTATTAAACTAAACTAAATTGTGTAGAAAAATATGCTGTTATTGAAAAGAGGAGGAGTTGAAATGGTAAGTTGGTAACAACAATTATAGTGATGGTGTTACAAAGGATAAGCAAGACATACTAGGTCACTATTTATTTACTACTTGTGGCTTTTGTCATGGTTGGAGCACATGAGTCTACAACGATGGACTTATCCTCTACTTCTTGCACCATTTTTCCTCCTTGTACTTTCAACCTTTGTGCAAACCAAAAATTTGAAGGCACTAAAACATAATCCCTTGCTATTCATTGTATACCATCACTTTTCTAATTTCGCTCAAAATTAGTGAGCATAGACCACAAAACTAATGCAAATGGTTTACTCTTAAATCAATTGCAACTTTCATTTTCCTTGGTAGGTGATTGATGATTTTGAGTGAAATAGTAACTTCAGAGAATAGAGGTTGGTATCTTTTTCGGAGAAATTTTTTTACAGAAATCATAGGATTTTGCAGAGCCAGCTGGCTTGGTAGACTTCTCTCAATTGTAATAGATTTCCTAGCATAAGTAGCCCTAGAGGCCCAGGAGGAAGATTTCTGAATCTCTATAAATAAATTTAGAGCCACCGCTGCCAACCCATGTCTTGGATGTGCGAAAATAATCAAATTCCATGAGCATTTGTTCTTAGAGTTAATATTTTTGAAAACTTTCTACGCATCGGCTAAACTACCACATTTGTGATATATGCTCAGCAAAGTGTTGAATAAATGTGCCTTGTGCTTGAACTTTTGACTTGAGCTTATAAGGTAAGAATGGATTAAGTTTCATGTACAAGATCTTTGGCTTGGATATATTGGTGCAGTGTTTGAATGATTGCAGATGGATCTATTGCATTTTTGGATTGATTCTGCATTCCAATATTGCTAAGTTCTCTGGGATGGCTCTATAGAACATAGAATTTTTTCTTCATCGGTTCTTGTGTTACCCTTTTTTCCTTGATCCATTCTCTTTGTAGTTTATGTTACAAGCTAACTTTAGCATAATCTACCACTTGCATCAATTACTATGCATAAATTCATGGACATAAGAAAACCTGACAAGCTAAAGGATGTCGATGTATATATACACACACACACAATGTCTTTATATAATATATCATATTAATTAAACTAGAATAAACTAAAATACAATAAACTAAAATAAATTAAAATACACATTAATTAAAAATTAATTAAATAATTAAAAATATGTAAAATAAAATGAAATTGATTGAAATGTATGAATTTTACAAGAATGCTTATTTAAAAATGGAACCGATTTTGGGGTTTAATAGGATATCAAAGAGATTTTGCATTACTTGGCCAATCTACAGTAGTCGATCTAGGATATCTTTGTGCTTTGCTAGAGGCATGGACATATCAGCTAACATTTCAACATCTTTGGCTCCAGTAATATCTGTTGGTGGCATAACTAAAACATTAAGTGATTTTTTATGTGATTTATGATCACCTCTACTACTCTTGCCACATCTCGATGTTTCATCATTACAATTGTGGCTTCTTCTACCATTTCTAACATGACCTAAAAAGATGCAGTGTTCCTAGAAATTTTTTATGCCTAGTCTTCATCTTCTCATGCTTGTAGAGATACTTGACCACTAGTGGGTCTTATTGATATTGTAGGACTTACAAAATTGTCTCTTGCTTTGTACATTGCATATCCTTCTTGATTCTTCCAACTTATGGTTTCTATAAGTTGTTGCAAATGGATCATAGAAGGTTGGTAGTCTTGTTGTGTTAGTGGAACACTTGATTTGAGTCTATCAGCAATTGGCATTGACCCACTGTGTCCTACTTTCTCTTACCCTATTATTGGAATGTTGCTTGCTTGTGTTGATCCTTCTACTTCCTTAGTGCTTGTTGGTTGTTCTAGCTAATATTTGGTGGCATTGGCGTTGACATCTCAATAGAGGATGTATTCTGGGCCTTGCATAAGACATCATTAGTATAGCGTAGAGTCTGATCTTGCTTGCATAACCTTCTGATAAGTCAAGGGAATGACAATGTGAGTTTTCCTACATTCTTCTCTTCAAACCTACTTTGAATCTCTAAGAATAACAAATGAGCCATGTTTGCATTGAATTTTCCCATGAGGATGAAACTTCCTCATAGAGCATAGGTGAAAATTCCATTTAATCTTTTGGTAGGAAAAAGATGGTAAGTCTCAATCTTAATATATATTTTTCCATCAGCACATAATTCACTATATTCTTTATTTACTTTGCCATATGCCCTTTGTAGCCATAACTTCTTTGCTTCTATGTCAAATCTTATAGATATCTATGAAATGTTTACTCTGATATTAGGAATGTTAAGTGCCTTGGCAATTGCTTCAACTAAATAAGGCATAGAAATTCCAATTTTTACTGTTGCATCATCTTACTTATTCTTTCAAAATTGGTACACTTCTCCTAGGTATCATTCTTCACTGCATGATAGAATTAGCCACAAAGATGAGGCTTTTAGTTGGTCTTGGACATTGGTAGATGCAAATTCCATTAACAATCCAAATTTCAGTTCCACTATACTTGTGGACATGATTGACTTTTCTTGGATGGCTTGAAGGCATTCTGCCAACATCATGAGGTGCTATCCTTGTTCTAGAGCTAGTGGTGCTTCACAGTCAGCCTACATAGAGTGTTTTGTGGTAGGTGTTTACTAATGAATGCTAAAAGATTGGGCCTCCTACTCCACTTGTGAAGTTTGTTCTCCAACTTGTCTTATGCCTCTTGGTCTTTTGCTTCCTTATTATGAGGGTCCTTCTATTGTAGGTCTTTTGGGAGCCATTTGTAATCACAAAGGATTTGTTTAGATTACTTAAGGATTTTAAATAGGTTCCTAATGATTCATGGTCCTCTTTGAGGCTCTTGGTTTTGATCTAATTTTTATTCATATTATTATTTATGATTTCATTATGGTTGTAGAGTTAGAAAAAATTCAAAAATAGACTTGTATTTGTTGTACTTGTGATCGTTAAGATTTCTCACATCTATCATTTCCTTGTTTATTTTGTAACTAGATGGTTGACTAGGAAAATTAGTTAGGTTTATTAGCTTTTATTCAATTAATTCATGAAAATATGCTTATTTTCTCCTATTCTTACCCTTAATATACTCTTTCAGCATTAGAGAAATTTAACCCAATTTGACTTATTTCCATGCAACACTCTCTCCCATGATTGAGTTGGTTGCTCCATGATCAAAGAGGTTTGAAAATCATGCAAATTGAAGCTATGGTGAGAGAGTGTTGGTGCTAGGAATTTTGGCTACTAAAGGGTTAGAAAAACAACATGAACACCCCTTGTTAGAAATGAGAATAATGAAAAATTTCCTAATGCCCATATGTATATATAGATGGTTTATATTGGATGCATTGTAGATACAATATTGCGATGTATTAGGACCTAATACATTGTAGCTATGGTGTCATTGTAAAACAATTTTGAATTTTGAGCAATTTTTGTTTGGAAAATTGGGTGAAATGGATAGTTTGGAAGATGTAGAGGTGGTATAAAAGGTGTTTGACAATAGATGATGCTCAAAATATAAAAACCTAGTAATGAGAGTTTGTGAAAGAAGGAATCTTTGGTAAAGAAAGTTAATGAAATATATAGGGGATGGTAGTAGGAATTCCCAAAAGTATGATCAGTTATGAGAATGTAGGAAAGCAAAAATTGATGGTTTAAGTGTCTTAGAGGTACAAGATGATGTGGAATTGGTTGTTAGATATGAAGTACAAGAGTTATACAAGTGGATTTCACACCCCCCCCCCCCCCCCCCCCCCCCACCACCCCAAACATGGAAATTGCATGATCAACTTGGAAACCTTTNCTATAAGTATCCTTAGGTACTCAAGGAGTTGAATGTAAAATATAGTTGTCTTGCAAAACACACATGTTAGTATTTCCTGAATGAGAAAATAATAGTATATTATACAAAACCATTAAATAATGATTATATATAACAGTGAGGTGAAGTGGGAGTAGAAAGAATTGTAGAAATTGGGACATGAGATGTCTAACCATAGGCATAATGAATTCTTGTGTGTTAAGTATGGTTAAAGTAATTATTAGTTACTTCTACCCACTTTGTATAATAATCAACTGTCACTATGATGTATGATATTGCATTGGATGTCAGTGTGATGGATCACATGAAGTTAATTCCCTAGATATCAAATTATTTCAATGGATGTATTCATTACTGTGAACCTTTATTTTTTTCCGTTAGTCCTCTATCATGTTGACATCTTTCACAAGATTGGATGAATTGGTGTGCATCCCTAAATATGGTAGGCTAAAAGTAGTGTGACATCCCATTCCTGGATGTCATAAAAATACGAACGCCTAATTTATTAGAATCATCATGGATAATATATCAAAAATATTATAAACACTTAAATAATGAATTAATTAGTAAATAAATAATTGATACTAAATAATTAAGCAAGGAAAGAAAAATGAAAGAATTGTATTAATGGAAGAGAGTATTGTAACGCCCTTTTGGGTTGTCTTCCTATGCCACTTAAGCCTTAGAGGCAATCCGGCACTTCCACCATGGTTAGGCCTATAACCCAGCTATAAGGGTGGGCCAGTACCCTTCTTGTCCCACATCATCTAGCTCCTGTTACTCGCCTCTCCAAGCTCCACAACTCCATGCTGGCACGACCTCTAACCCCTGACCTTAAATAGCATAGGTCAAACCCTTTTCGAAGGGATACATGAATACTCATAACTCCTCATAACGAGGTTCCCCTTCATTAGAAGGTTAATTACATTGTTTACAATTGTTTCCACCCTTAACAAGGGATGGGACATTACAATCTACCCCCCTTAAGCATCTAGCTCGTCCTTGAATGCTTCCTCAATATCCAGTTGCTTAACGGCTGCTTCATAGTTATGCTCCTCAGCTTTAGTTCCCTTAGTTTCCTCATTATCATCTATACAAATATAAGATCAAAATTTATAAGCATAATTTATTACATCCATAATAAATTCAACCTATCATTCAATATCTGGATGATCAAAAATTTGAGGGTAAGTATTTAAAATAAACTCCTTATTTTCCCAGGTCTATTGATCACAATTTGACCACTGATAGTTTTATTTTGTAATTTCTTGGTTCATTGGTCTTTAATAACAGTGGGTTTTACTTCAAAGCTTGTGTTGGATCGTAATGGCAAAGTATTCTAATCCAATACATATGGTACATCATTTTCATTAAATTTCTTTAACAAGACCACATGAAAAAATGGATGAATTTTTAAGGTTTTGAGAAGATTCAGTCGATATGCTACTTCACAATTCTTTTAGAGATTTCAAAAGGTCCAAAAAATTTAGGTGCTAATTTAGTATATTTTCCCAATTTAAGAGAACTTTTGGTAGGTTTTACTCTCAACAATACTTGATCCCCTACTTGGAATTCTTTTTTAAGTCGATGTTGATTTGCATATCCTTATATTTGTCTTGGGAAGCTTGCAAATTTTGTTTAACCCTTATGACAATGTTTTCCATTATTTTCATTTCTTCTTCCTTCCATTCCTCTCTTAAGGTTGGATCTACCCAGGTTAATGGTGTATGACAATTACATCCATATACTACTTCAAATGGTGTTCGATGTATAGAACCTTAATAATTGTTATTGTAGGAAAATTATGCTAGATGTAAATAATTCCCCCATGTTTTTGGTTTACTCCCAACATAACTTTGTAGGATATCTTCTAATATTCTATTCACTCATTCAGTTTGTCCATCAGTTTCAAGATGATAAGCCATGATAAATTTTAATTGAGTTCCAAGCTCTCTAAAGAAATTTTTCCAAAATTTGGATATGAATTTAGGATATCTATTTGAAGTGATAGATTTTGGACAACCATGTAATCTAAATACTTCTCATACAAATTTTTGGGCTATTTCTTCCGCTGTGTTTGTAGATTTCAAAGCTATAAAATGTGCCATCTTTGATAGACGATCAACTACTACGAAAATTGACTCATTTCCTTTTTTTCTTATTGGAAATTCCACAATGAAATCCATAGTGATATCTTTCCATTTCCAGGTTGGAACTTCTAAAGGTTGTAATAATCCACTAGGTCTCCTTTGCTCAGCTTTTATTATTTGACATGTTGGGTAATTTTTAATGTATGCAGACACATCATTATTCATTCCAAGACAAAACTAAGATTTGTGAATTATCATATAGGTCTTAATATAACCTGGGTGTCCTGCATGTGGTACTTCATGTGCTTCACACAATAATTTTAGTCTCCGATTTCTTTTTAGTATGCATACTCTTTGTCCTTTCATCAATAAACCATTAGGAGTGAGTTGGTATTGAGGCTCATTAGAAATGTTGGTTAAAATCTTTTTAAAGTAAGGGTCTTCTTTCATTTGTTTCTTAATTTTTTCTTACATAGGGGTCATTACTACACCTATCATTAAATTCCACATTTGACTAAGGGCATTAGCTACCACATTTTTTTTTCCAGGAACATCTTTGATTTCAAAATCATATTCTACTAACAATTCTATCCATCACCTTTGACGAGTAGTCAAGATAGGTTGTCATTGCAAATATTCTAAACTTTTATGATCTATTTTTAGTACAAATTTTTTTCCACAAAGACAATGTCTCCAAAATTTTAGACCATGAACAATTGCTAGTAATTCTAAATTGTGAGTTGAGTAACTTACCTCAACTCCTCGTAGTTTACGAGATTCATAACATACCACTTTATCTTCCTATGAAAGAACTGCACTAATTTCTATTTCATAGGCATCCATGGATACTTCAAATGATAATAGATCTTCATCCAGAATTCTCAAAATAGGTGCTGTTGTAAGTAGCATCTTTAATCTGAGAAAAGATTTCGTGCATTTTTCATCAAATTTGAACTCACGTTTCTCCTACAAAAGTTCAGTTAATGGGGCTACCAAGGTAGAATAATCTTTACTGAAACGTCGATAAAAGGTAGCTAACCCTAAGAGGCTTCAAACTGTTGTAACATCTTTTAATTCAGGCCAATCATAGATCACACTAATTTTGCTAAATCCAGTTGCAATACTTCTTGGAAACTATATGTCCTAAGTATGACACTTCTTCCTTAAAGAGTTCACATTTACTCAATTTAGCTTTTAATTGATGTTCTTTAAGAATTTCCATTGTAGTTTTCAATTGTTCAATATGTGCTTCTCTTGATTTAGGATAAACAAGTATATCATCCATAGATACTATGACAAATTGATCAAGATATTTATGAAAAATATTATTCATTAATGCCATAAATGTTGTAGGTGCATTAGTTAATCCAAACGGCATGACAAAAAATTCGTATAATCCATATCTGGTTCTAAAAGCAGTTTTCTCAATATCTTTCTCCTTAATCCTTATTTGGTGATATCCTGATTTTAAATCAATCTTTGAGAAATAACATGCACTTGTAAGTTGATCGAATAAATCATCAATCCTAGGTAAAGGATAATTTTTTTTAATTGTCACTTTATTTAATGCTCTATAACCAATGCATAATCTTAGAGTACCATCTTTCTTTTTGATGAATAGAACTGGTGCACCCCTAGATGATACACTAGGCCTAATTTTCCCTTCTTCCAATAATTGGTCTAATTATACTTTTAATTCTCTTAATTTTGACATAGAAAATATATAAGGAGCTTTTCAAATAGGTTGTGTACTGGGAAAAATATCAATGACATGTTCAACAGTTCTTTTTGAAGGTAATTTTCTAGTTTCACCAAATACTGAATGTTTATATTCTTTAAGTTCATTTGGGATCTCAATACTCAAAAGCTTATGAGGTTGGATAACTTTAACCACCAACATTGTAGCACGTTTTTTGACTAACCTTTTAATTTTCTTAATAGTTATTGTATGAATTTTCTTTGTTGTTCCTACCCTCCTTAGAACCTTAACTTTGTCAGTGGTTGGAACTTTTAAAATATGAGTTCCAAAGTGGGTAGTAACATCAAATTTTTGCAGAAAAGATATTCCTAAAATTACATCAACATCACCTAGTTCAAATTCAAAAAATTCATCAATGAAGGGCATATTTTGTAAAGTAAAGTTTATTTTTCCATACCTGGTATGTTTGCTCATAGTTGTTCCATTTGCTAGTTCTATCTTAATTATTTTCTTTGAAGGGAGACTTAATTTTAATAAATTAATTAACTTTGGAGAAATAAAGTTATCACTCACACCACTATCAATCAAAAATTTAATTTGTTTACCTTTAATTAAACCTTCAAAAGTTAGTAAAGCAAATTGAAATTTTCGCAAACATAATTTAGTTGATGTAGATATCTTCTTGATGACTGTTGTAGTAGCTAGAATTTTTCCTTTGTTTATGTTTAGGTTTGGTTTCTAATTTCTAATTTGGTGTGTCCTTTGTATTTTTGCTTGAAATTTTGGGCAATCTCGTTTAAGATGATCCTCACCACCAAAGAAACATCCAGATCCTGGTCGAGCTTTTTTTGTTGGTGTCTCTTCTACCATTGCTTGTGGAAAAGGGCTTGGCTGAAAAGTTGCGTATCGAAGGGTCACTTTTATCTGATTTGATTCCTCATAATCCTTAGCATTTCTATATGCTTCATCAACAATTTGGGGATTATAGGCTCATGCTTCTAGACGTAATTGATCATGTAATCCTCCAATGAATTTTGAAGCTAATTCTCCCTCATCTCGATCACTTACATATTGAGAAAGATCACAAAATTCTTTGTAGTAATCATCTATAGATCATTTTCCCAACATTAAGAAATCAAATCTCATTCTATGCTCTTTGAAAAAAGAATTAGGTACAAATTTTTGTTCAAAATCTCGACAAAAATTAAGCCAATTTGTAATCAAACCTTGAGATCTCAGCCCATTTCACCATGTTGCTGTAAGTCCTCTTAAATACAAGGAGATAACTTCTAGACGTTCATGGCTTGACAAATTCAACATATCAAAGTAATTTTTCATTGTATCAAGCCAATCCTTTATCTTAGCACTAGATCCAGAGGCTCCATCATAATGATCTAATTTTACTTTTTTAGCATGCATTTGTGTCAATGATTCTCTAGATGGATTAAGCCAGTTCCCATATCCTTCACTCTCGATTTTAGTTCTACGGTCTACAAGGTGGATTTTAGTATCCTATCCATTAGGTGGAGGTTGTGTTTGTTGTGGATTCCTAATGGAAGGTTGATCTTGACGTTGTGCTCTAGGTAGACCGTGGGTAGGATTGGGAGGTTGAATATGATGGTTGGTTAATTGCTTGATGGAGTCGGCAAAGGAATCCATCTTTCCTTGTACTTCGAACCATTTATCCTCTAAATTTTGGGACAATTTCTTAATTTCTTTAGACATATTTTGCATCTTTGCCATGAACCCTTGGTTTGAGTGTTAAAGTTCTTCTTAAATACCCTTGATCTCATTAATTTTTTCTTCAAGGGCATTCATTCGATCATTGACTCGGGCTTTTATTTCTCTCTAGTTTATTCTTCGAGTTCTAAACATTAGTAAGTTGAATAAATTAGGTATTTTTGAGAATCCTTAGCCTCTATGGCCCTTTTATGGAGTTTGAAATCGTTTAGTTAGTTGTGGAGGAAGTTGAAACTGTCATCGATTTCTTATCGAATCCTAATTATTTTGGGACTTAAATTAAGGAATTTGACCCTTCTGTAATCTAAAAGCTAAATTTGATCATTCTATTGAGTTTAGAAGATTCAAATCTATTGGAATTGGTTTTTTTTTTGTTGTAAACGGACTCTGGATTCAAAAGTTATAGCCATTTTAAGTTTTTCTAATTTTCACATTTTTTGAGACTTCTAAGAGGTCACTCATCCTAGTTTTACTTCAGGATGTGCGCGCTTAATGAGAAAATTTTTATTTAAGTTACTACCATAACATTAATTTGTATTTTTATAAATAATTGCTTGCATATTTATTCTTAAACTAATACTAACGACCTAATTATTTTTTTAAAATTTTCGTCACTTGAGAGAAATTTCAAAATTTTCATCAATTGTCAAAAAAATTTAATTTTTCCATCAATTGATGAATGACCGATTTAGGCTCCATGCGATGGCCAAAAGGCAGTGATGCACGACATTAAAGAGGCAGTGATAGACGATGCAAGAGGTAGTGATGGGCAATAGTGATAGGCGACGCAAAAGGTGGTGATGGGCAGTGCAGGCAGGCAGCGGCAACTGCAGCAAAAAAAAAATAGCGGCAAAAAATTAAAAAAGAGAAGAGAAAATAGAAAAAAATAGCAAAGATGTGAATTTTTTTTTTTGGCCATTAAGGCTAGATTTCTAAGGCTGCAGCCCTCCCTCTTCCATGGTTGGCCACGGTTAGCTGTGGGCTAGCCACAGCCTTGCTGTGGTTAACCGTTACTTGGCCATAGCCTACTGCGGCTTGGCCACAGCCTATCGCGACTGGCCACGGTTGGCTGCAGGTTTGGCTATAGCTGGATGCAGGCCTGATTGCGACCTGGCCATGGGCCAAAATTTTTTAAAATTATTATTAAAAANNNNCGTAAGTTAGATTTTGATGAAATTAGTATCGTTGGAATCATCTTGAAGAGGACTTTGCATTAAACTATAGATAAATTCACTTGAACGTTAGCTTTTTCTTCCAAAAAAAGTATATCTTAACTTTTATTAAATATTTTATTATCTAAAGTTATATTTTCTCTTTTCTTTTAATAAAATTTTTATAATTATATTATAAATATAATAAGTAACTTGATTTACTCATCACAACCAGCAAAAGATTGTCTACGAAGAAGTTTTACTATTATAAAGAATTCAGGGCTTACAAATGTCAAATTTCTCCTCAGGCCCCTTCAGGTAGCCTCTCTTTATTACCCAATATTATATTTTTCTACACCAAAATAATGTTCTTACTGCTTCCGATTGAGTTCGTAGCTTGCTTGGAAAGGATGGTTTTCACTTTCTCACTACTTCTAGATTGGTTGATTTACTGGTTTTCCCAATTTTTAAACTTTCCTTTTGCAAGGGTGTTCTTGTAGAGTGGTTTGAGAAATATGATAATAAGAAAAACACTATTACAACAATGTTGTCCCTGAGCATGTTGTTCGACACCTCAAGAGTTTGCCAAGCAGATTCTGAATCAGGACAAAACTCAAGAGGAATACGCCTCAGCAATCAACAACCCTGAAACACATGCCAACAAACAATGTGTTAGTGTTAGCATGTGTCCTGAGCGGTGTTTCATAACAATATTCATAATACGCTAACAAGCTAACTAGCACTCCCTTGCTCCACTCACGTGGACACCACGGGGACTACCAGCTGAACCCTCCAGATTCATCACCGCGTGCTGGTAGTTGGTGTCTAGTTGATGTCGTGCTCTAAAGAGCGCTCGCAACATCCCATAGCACGTCCCATGACACACCAGCTAAAAACACCCCAACGTAGAGTTGAACTACGCAACCCTCCCAAGCAAGGTCCTACCGAGTGGGATAATGAGGTAGGTCGTAGCCTCCTCTTACTAATGCATGGAATTGCCATGCCAGTATGGTTTCGAAGATACAAGGAGCGGAGGACCCCTTGTGCCCCCACGGCCCCTGAACTATGGGGGAGGTAGTAGGCTACCAGCAACCTTGCTACCTCTCTCACAATTCTCCCCCGCTTAAAATGAGCGACGACCTCGGAGCATGGCCTGGGTAATCCGTGAGGCTGCTACATCCAAACCAAGGGACAATTCTGTCAATTCTAGGGAAGTACGCCCATGCTATTCTGAGTCAATTTGAAGGGATCTTTGGTTCTGGAAGGTCCAACTACTAGGGCCTAAGGCTGTAAAGCATTTTCGTTGAACTCAACCATCTTCCTAGAATCCAGACTCATCCTAGCATCTGACACCTAATTCACGAGCATCACTCCTCAAGACTTGGACTGTCCATCCTTCCATACCTAGCCTAAAATGCCAAGCTATGGGAGGACATCAAGTGGTCTATCATTGCAACATGATAGAACGCACTGACCTAGGGATCCATGAGTTCCAGGGCATCCCCTGACTTGTTTGATCCCAAGATCTAGGGGTCTTAAGCTCAACACTCTTTGAATCTTAAGCCCCATCACCTATAGAGCACTTTGAATGGATCTAGGCACCTTCCTCCCATGTTTGAGGCCAACTCCCATAGGAATTCGCTCTCGAATCCTATAAGGCACCACATGTCGCACCTCTTCTAATTTTTTTTTCACATGGGAGGTTTCTCCATCCATCATTGGAGCAGCCAAGGTGGGAGGTCAATTGCTTGGTCCCTACAGAAGTCCAAGATCAAGTTTTCCTGGGACCTTAAGCGCTCCAGTGGTTCCCAGCTATCGTCTGAGTCAGGACAATGTTTCCAGTGGACGAGGAACTCCACTTTCAAATCTGCCCCATGGCCAGTGGTCCGAAAGTTCCGGATACATTCTACTCTCTTTCCTTGTATAGATTGTATACAACGTCACTCTCTAATTAAGAGGCTTCTCTCTAGATATGGGAACCCATCCAGCAACGGCTTCAGCATGCTGACATGAAAAACTAGATGGACTCGGTTCATATTGATCGATAGCTGAAGGTTATATGTTTCAGGCTTGTTGATTGCTGAGGCGTATTCCTCTTGAGTTTTGTCCTGATTCAGAATCTACTTTGGAAACTCTTGAGGTGTTGAACAACGTGCTCAGGGACAATGTTGTTACAGATGGTATCAGAGCCTCATAATTTCAATTGTTGGTAAAAGTTTTTTGCTAAGCAAGGGAGTGCTAGTTAGCTTGTTAGCATAACACAAATATTGTTATGAAACACCGCTTAGGAGACATGCTAACACTAACACATTGTTTGTTGGCATGTGTTTCAGGCTTGTTGATTGCTGAGGTGTATTCTTCTTGAGTTTTGCCCTGATTCAGAATTTGCTTGGGAAACTCTTGAGGTGCCGAACAACGTGCTCAGGGACAATGTTGTTGCAATTTTTCAATTAGTTTTTGGAGCAGTAATGATGCTTCCTCTTGATATCAAAGTAGTCTTAGGTTTTCAGCCAAGAGAGAATCCATTGATTCCTACAACTGGTTCTCCACAATTTAAATCTTTCTATAAGATAGAATTATCCAATTATGTTACTAATTTTTTAATTCGCAAAAACCAATTCATTTGTAAATATTTCATTAATGATGCTTCTTTTGACTTATGTTTATTCATTAGTAGTAAGGTTATATGGTATAGAAAACAATCTAATGTTAGTTATTATTCTATTTTCATACTTCATGGTGCAATAACTGATAGGGTTTATGATTGGTCGATGTCATGTTTCTCTGTTTTTATACTACTAAAATTTCTATTACCCACTAATATCCTTTAAAATCCTATAATCTATGTTGTATACCTTTGATCATGTGTATGATTTTAAGTTATGATAATCCCAAATTTTTTTTACTTGTTACGATTCACGATTGTGCCTTGAATTTCTTGAAGATGAGAGGGTTATTAGGAATAAAATTATGGATGCCCAAAAAGGTTAACTGGTTTTATAGCAAGCTCGGAGTCAAGAAGAAATTAGTGAGGTACTTTTATGTTTCTTTTTATTATTTCCTTTTTTCTTAATTATGTTTTTATTTTATGTATTTGACAGTGAAATCTAGCCTGTAGAATGAACCAATGTAGAGTGCTGAATCTGCACAAGTTGAAGAAATTCAAGGTATTTCAACCTTTGGTATAGTTCAATCGCAAGAACAATCCAAGGTATATATTTAAATATAATTTACTAAAGTAAATGTCTTATCTATATTTTTATATTTTTTTTAGTACTTGTTTCTAATAAATTTATTTTATAGAGACAACATACTAGGCAAGGTTCTAATAGTCTAGTAGTTATAAGACAATCAACCCAACAATAAGCTTAACAACAATCCCAACCAACTTCTCAACAAGGTTCAAGACGTGATAAGGGAAAGCAACCAGAGGTAGGTTTTAATTGTTTGAATACTTTCTTCTTTTCCTCATATAATTTTAATAATAATTTAATTCTTTCAATAATTTTTCTATGTTGCAGAGGTCTATGGAGTAACAGTATTTTATCCAAGAGATGGATAGAAGTGATGCACGTGCTACTTCTACATAGACTCCTATTCCACCACCACCTAGATCACTTCTCATACCTTCTTTTCCTTTGACACCTATGAAACACCACAAATTTTAGCTTAACACTTTGAAATGCAAAGGACCCAAAGCACTTTTTGCTTTCAAGAGGCAAAATTTGACTAAGGCATGGAACTCAGGTTCAGCTTACTCAAGCCGGCTTGCTCATACTGTCAAGCTAACTTGCCCTTAGCGTGAGTAACTTTGACAGCTTCAAAATCAAGTCAAATATGGCCCAATCTAAAGGTGCAATCCATTCTCAAGGGCCACTGATGTCAACTCCAAGCTTCAGCATTCAGGGATTCAAATTTTAGCATCAAAAGATGCAAATTTCCTCACTCATGCTTTCACTCACATTGAGGTCACGCTGCCAGTGTGAGTGCAGCATGAGCAACTTTCAAAGCCCAAAATTGAGTCAAAACGACATGATTTCCAATGTGCAAGTCATCTTCAGGGTCCATCATCGACAAGATTCAAGTTCTAGCCTCTATCAAGTTCAAAATTATAGGTTTCTGCAGCTCACATTGCGTTCACGCTGCACTCACACTGGCAGTGTGAGTCCAGCGTGAGCTTCCAAAAGTGGTACAAAACAGGGTACATCAAGCTCAAATTTTGATTTTCAGATCATTCCTAAGGTCAACCACACAGTCAGACAACAGTTGCACTCAAGAACCAGGCTTCAAAAAAAAAATCTGGTGAAAAATGCATCATTTTGGCTCACTCACGCTGAGGTCACGTTGGTAGTGTGAGTGCAGTGTGAGGACGCTGAAGACATGCCAAGGCAAAATCAACTCATGCTAGAAGTCCTGGTCAAGAAAAGATGCCTCAAATAGCCACAAAGCCACCCAGATCAACATCCTGTGGCAGGCAATTCAGAGATTGAGAAGCTTTCAAAGATTGAGAAGCTTAAAGCACACCGGAGTCAATTTCTCTTGTTGTACATTATCATTTCATTGTAAATTTTCATCATTTGTGAGCTTTTCAGGCTATTACGCTCCAAATTGTATCTATTTCCATGAGTGTATGCTAGCTTGAGTAAGTTAACACACATTGTAAGATACAATGCACCTGGTCAAAAACGTAGCTTGCCCAAACATGTCCAACTCACACACAGCTGTCCATTAGACACATGTCACTTGATCCATTTTTCTCTTAATTCTCAGCCGTTGATTCCATTCACAAATTCCACACCCAAGCCTGACCAAACCTTATAAATACCCTATCAGTTCACATAAACAGGGTTGGGACAATTTTTAAGGTAGATGGCTTAGGAAACTCAGACCAACAATCCTTGGAAGCTCGAGCACACTTGACTCCTAACATCCAAGCACTTCTGAAACACATCACATCACCCCAGGGCTTGGTGCTTGACTTATCATCTACACATGCAACTACACTTTGACTGGTGCACATCCTTTCTAAGCAATACAATACAGTTAATTTTTCTAGGCATTATATTGTTTGCTCTATTTTACATTCAATTTACGTTTTGTTTACAATACCAGTTCTACATACGTTTCTTTTTACATTTCGTGCACACTGTCTAAGTTTTAAACATCAGTTACGATAAGCCTAGTGTAGGCCATAGTTTACACTTGGGGAAGTCCTTGGTTGATTTGCATGTAGATCATCCAAGGCACTCTACCTTCATTTTATTTTCCAACTTGCCCTTGGGAAAAGGCAGGGTTAGCTATGTCTGCCCAATGATCTTTTGGTGTTTTTTTTCCTTCTAGCCTTACACTGAAGATTTAGGTTAGTACAGTAAATTGGTGCTAGAAGGAGGGTCACTTGCAAAAATTCTTACGTCCATCAGAACCCAAAATTGCATACACACACTAGTTAAACAAGCCACTTCATAGATACTCTGCCAAGTAATGTTCCACTACCATCGTCAATCGATCATAGTGAGCTTCTCTCACCACTTACCCAGCTTGTCTAGCTAGCTTACACAAACTAGCTTGACTTACCCATACTATCCCCAGATATCTCACGCTGTCATTCACACTGCAGTTACCTCACACTGGAGCTTCTCACGCTGTCAATCACACTGTAGTTACCTCACGCTACAGCTGCTCATGCTGTTAGTCCTGCTATAGTTACCTCACGCTGTTAGTCACGCTACAGTTAGCTCATGCTGCAGCTGCTCACGCTGTTAGTCCATGTTTCCAGTTGCTCATGCTCAACTCGTCTAGCCAATTTACTTACACTCACTATGGAATCATCCTAGACTAACCCAGCGACACTTTCGATCTCTGACTTTGACGCTGAAACCTCAAACCCTGTAACTACTACGGAACCCATAACTGTTATTGAATAGATAAATCCCTAAGGCCCTATGCATCAGTCACTCAGGCTATAGGGCAAAGACCCTGCTTATGCAACTGTTACACTTGAACAATATAACTTCATCTATGTCAAAATCCAAGCCAACCTGCCTATCGATCGTGTAGAGAGGGATGCGAAGCGAGACTATGAACTCATTTATAAAGGAGGTCGTGAGTTTATCCCCTTAGCATTTGATATAATCCCTCTTTCCAAACACCATCATAGACACATACCCCAGCTTCTCATGGTAAGAAGTCAAGTGTTACAGCCACCTCCAATAGAGCCTCAAAGTGGAGATGAGAAAGATGACTTCACAGCCCAATCTGAACATGGGGATTCATACCATACCATCAGCCCCCATGCCCATACAAACTCATTATTCCAGCCTTTTCTGGAAGAAACTATGCTTCCTCCTTCATCCACAAACACTCGAGCACCAGTTTCTCGACAAGAAGTACCTACTTCCATTCCCATCTTCTTCGTGCTCAACATTCAATCTGATACGTCCACTTCCATCATACCTCCACAAGTACAATCCCAACAACTCCCTCCCCAAACTAATGCAGGATTGACCTTTCAGCCTCAAGTGATTGGGATTCCATCCATCATACCATCTTCCACATCTACCCATTACATATCTCAAGTGCAAATCCATGGAGCACCATTGATTACTTGAACCCAACACGTTTAGGGTGTCACTTTGCAACCTATGGCTAGGTAGTGGGTTCCACTAGCTGTACGGAAAAACCTGTCTACTCACTACAACATACCACACCCCATAGTCTCAGCCCTAAATGTTGTCCCACCACAACAAACGATAGTCCAAAAATCTCTTTCCATAAATGATGCAACAATCGAACCATTATCAACCACCACCAACTCAACCCACTGGTCTGCCTACCGTCCAAGAGTGGGCAGACATAAAAAAAATGATGCACTCATTAGCAAATGAATTAAAGCGCCTCAAAATTGTAAACACCGAGGAAGTCAAGGTATTAGACTTCTATTAAGATGATCCAATTGACCCCTTAGTTCCATCGTTAACCTTGCCAAAGGGAGTCTCATTACCCCAGCTAACCAAGTACAATGGAGAGGGAGACCCAAATGCCTAGCTAGTGATGTTCCAAACAGAATGCCTATTGTTTCAAGCATTGCCTCATGTAATTCTATGAGTGTTTGCTGTGTCCTTAACCAAAAAATCCTTAGACTGGTACCGAGCTCTACCCCGTAACTCCATGTCCTCTTTGGAGGATTTGTTACATTAGTTTGTTACTTGCTTCAAATACAATCTAAAGCCTGAAGCTACACTGGATATCTTGATTTAGATTAAACAAGCGCCATTAGAGCCTTCATAGAAATTTATCCAGAGGTGGAGTGTAGCCTTGAACAAACTTCACGAGCCCATCCCTGAAACATATCTACTTACCATCCTTAAGGCGGTCGTGAATGATTTTATTAAGTTGAAGCTTTACTATTTAAAAGCCTGCACATTGAGCCAAGCATTTGTGAAAATTAAGGACATAGAGGAGGCAGCACAAACAAGCAAT
Source organism: Gnetum montanum (assembly GCA_015680685.1). Lineage (NCBI taxonomy): Eukaryota > Viridiplantae > Streptophyta > Gnetopsida > Gnetales > Gnetaceae > Gnetum > Gnetum montanum. The sequence continues at coordinate 100,475 of MNCI01007341.1, forward strand.
GACCTAGCTTACTCGACCTTTAGGAGCAAACATACGAGGAAAGATAAATCCAAAACAATGATAGTAGTAGTAGCAGAGACAGCTCGACCTAATCATCTAGGACAAAAGGAAAAACAAACCGCCACCCCAAATGACCATGAAAGAAACACACCCATGCCTACACCCGAATCTTCATCAAATAGAAACACTAGCATGGGTCATGCTCCTACATTTGAAAGAAAAGACCCCGCTCAATATACACCATTGCCTATGAAGCCTTCACAGTTTCTTGATCAACTTCTAAAGGCTGGGATAATCCAGCATAAACAAATGTCTATCGTGGCCTCTCAAAAACATGATCGATTTTGTGAGTTGGCCAAGAACCCAGCTCTAGCAACAGCTAATGAGCCCCCCATTCCAAGAGGTTTTAGGTTGGATAGGTTTTGTGAATATCACCAATGGTGTGGTCATGGGACTGATTACTATTTCACCTTGAAATAGGATATACAACGCATGATTGACAGGGGTGAAGTAGTATTTGATGAGGCAAATCCAGTAAGACCCAGAAACCAATGATGCACCATATGTGATTAATACTATCCATGTGGAGAATAGATAGGACGTCCCACGAAAACCTTTTGTGATTTGCAGGCCTTACTCAATTGACCTCACATCTCCTCAAACCCCTTTCATCATACTCACATCCCCTACACCACAAAAGCCATTCGTCATCTACATACCTCCTTCCATTGCAGCAACAACCACACCATCTGAAAACTGACCCATTCCCTTTGTGATCTGGGTGCCAAAACACCCTGACACACAACCCACCTACATACCACCACAACCCCTGCGAGAACGTCTTGTCGATAGGCTAATAAGAGAGCGCCTAGAAAGAGAAAACCATGAGCACAAATTAGAACCACAAAAACCCACATCACTAAACATTGTTCCCATGGGTCTGCCCATTAATGAGCCTAGTACAAATCATCAAAATGAGGATAATGTCACAGGTTGTGTCCCGAACCTAGCATCCTTAGTTACCAATGCAAAAATCCCTCCATGAGAGATATGAATGCTAAGTCAAATGGACCAAGTCTCTGTAGATAAGTGTGCCCCAAATGGTAAAGATTTAGCGAGTGCATTAACACAAGTCACACAGGCTTTGAAACAAAAGAATACTTCTCTAAGCTTGTATGATCTAGTAATGACTTCAACTGTACATCGGGAAGCACTCGTGCGTATGTTGACTTCGATCCCTGTTAGTGAGGATGTTCCTACAGACGAGCCATCTATTTATGTGGTACTGTCTCCACAACCCCAAGAGTTAAAGACCACATCCCTAGAGTTTCATGCTAATGACATTAAGCTAGATGAGAAAATAGGAGAAGTCACCACAACCCCTATGTTCATAACAATATAGATCAATCATTTCAAGATACGTAGGGTGCATGTCGATGTCAGTGCAGTGACAGACGTAATACCTTTTCCTGTCATCGAAAAATTGGGACTTACTGAACAAATACAACCCACAACAACTTCTTTTCTAAAATCCTTCAGTCATTCCTATGTTGGGGTGAAAGATATGGTTACCTTGGATTTCATAGCCGGGGACTAATTCCCCACATCAGCTACATTTGTAGTGGTTGATGAAATGCCAAGGTTTAATATGATTTTAGGACATCCTTGGCTAGCTCAACTTAGAGCCATATCCTCATTGATCCATCAAGAGATCTACCTACCTTACGAGGGTGGTGAAATCATCATACATGGGGATACAATAGTATCGCTCACTTCCTCACACCTTGGAGTGGATCAAGAGTCAGAAATTGAGTTAGTTGAGCCTAAGCAAGGAACTATGACCATACTTCAAGACATGAACCCAACGTTAACTCACAACCCTACTAAAACTAAGGAAACATTGGACAACACAAACATAGGAGCCATTCTCACTAATGTCTCTTGGTCGGAATTACCCTTTGACATCACTGGTGAAGGGGATGGTGAGTATAAAATAGTGTCTGTATGTCCTACCCCTCACATTAAACTACAAAAGATTAAGAGGCAACTCAATAATTAGAGCGAATCACTAAATGTCCGAAATGACGTTAAACTACCAATTGTTTAGTACGACGTTAAACTGCCAACAAACATCCGTAATGATGTTAAACTAGCCACGGTCAGAAATGGCCAATTCCTTTTAAAATCTTCCTAAAAATGTTGTTGCTTTTGGCCCACTATGGCATAAAAATGGTAATCCTTCTTTCTTTGAAAATAGATGCAATAGTCCACCATGACTTTAAACTGATGTGCATAGCCCGAAATGGCTTTAAACTAAGGTTCAATACATTGCAAGTTTACAAACATTCACTATGTTATGTCAAATTTTTGTTTAAATGATATAAGTTGTAGTCTTGATCTATGCCTTCTCGTTACTTTCCTCTTTTACAAGTGTTGATTTACGTTTTGTTCCCCCATTTTACATTTAGCTACATGCATATGTTCAAGATAATACTTGAGAAAACAAAAAAAAAACATGTTATGCCATAATTAGATCTATATTATTACACTTGTCAACCATACATTTCCATCAAACATCCAAAAATCCAAAAACATTTAATAGCTAAAGTTTGATTAACAATAAGCTCATGGAGGGGGCTGGTCCCTAAGATCCTCTTCATCATCCACTCTTGCTCCACTAGGGCTAGCTCCATCATTAATATGTCCCTACGACAAGGCATAAAACAAAAAAAATATAGGTAAGAGGAGTGAAGAAATTCATAAATAAAAAACTAAGAAAAATAGTAACACTAATAATGAAAATATTAAAACCATACAAAAATAAATAATAAAACACTCATGAGTGAGGAGGGCCCTAAGTTGGCCTCCAAACACTGTAGAATCTTGTCCTCAGGCACATTTGCCCAATCCTCCTCCAGGCCAAGATCAATACTAGTCAAGGTTTTACCCTTATCCACTGAAGTCCAGGTAGTACGCTCTAGAGAGAACATGCCTATTGAAGCTTCCCCGAAAGTAGTAGTAATGGTTCTTCTAGGAGATCCCTTCACCTCAGTGCACTTGGAGATCCTGTCATAAGCAGACCGCAAGCCTAATCCATCGATGAACATCTCCATCTGGTGATGTTCAATCGATTCCTCCTTTAACCATTTCTTATATTGATGCTTGTGGTCCTTTTGGTCTTGGCCCCATTTTCGTACTTTGGTAGCAAAGGATTTCCAATCGTGACACATCCTGTTCAGCAAATCCATCTATGTTCTTTGTTCTGCTAGATCCCATGTCGCCTGCACTTTGTTGTTCAAAACCATCTAGTAACGTGCATAGGTGATTTCAGATGTGCGCCAAGTGCTATCACCAGATAGCCTAGCAGTGGCAAAATCATAAGGGGATTGGAGAACCCTCTTCTCCTCTCTCTCTCCTTCGCTAGTTCTTTCTTCAATGAATGCACCTTGTTCCATAGATATTCAACTGAACACCTACAAGTCCAAAGTGATTTGGTGTTCTGTACGATGCAACTGGAAACTGCATCGTAAAACTTCCTAGGGACTTGCTCAATATTTCCTAGAAATTCAGGGAGAGCATCAATATGAGTGGCTTTAGAGGGATCTCACTAAAGCTTGGTGCCTATAGGTGTAAGTACCGCACACATGAATCATCTATAATAAAAAATGAACGCAAAAAACACAAATAAAACCAGACACTTAGCATGACATGTAATGTTCACATGTCTAGTTCTGGATGAGCTTCTCATAGGTGAGCTATCACATCATTAATGATGCCCTTAACAAAATCCATTTTGCTAGGCATCTCAGGCCATGGCCTTAGCTGGTCAGTTGATGTGGGACAAGTAGGGGAGGTCACCTCAATTGGAACCTGTGATCCTGACACCACTATCCGGGATGTATGTGCCTCAGAAATCTCAACATCTACCTCTGATGCTANACTATCCGGGATGTATGTGCCTCAGAAATCGCAACATCTACCTCTGATGCTAAAGATAATCAAGATAATCAAGAACAACACATGAAAATTAAAAGACACAGAATATGGATTAAGCTAAAAGGAATATACCAAAAAGCCATTCATTTTTTAGCTTGGGCGGATCACCAAGCTGCAAAGATCCATCAAAGAAACCATTGAAGACACCTCTTTCATCACTTGAATGTCTAAGTGCATCCAAAACCTCCACAAGCTTCATCCCCGCGATGTTTGTCACATCTTCCTCTTGCGGAGCAGGAGGTTCCTTGATTGCTTCTTCCCCTTCTTTTCCTTCCTCCTCAGGTCCTATGATGACCACTTCTGGTTCAACTATCGGGGCCATGACCTCTCTCTTCCCTCTTAGAACTTTCCTATGATAATTCCAGAATCTTAGAGTTAGTATAACATAGTATATGTAACGTATAGGCCAAAAGCAACAAACAAAAAATAATAATAATAAATATATAACAATAAAATAAACTACTTACCCTCCATTGGCAGTACACAGTAGATCTTCTTTGCTCTTGGTGGTCTCACATTTGGAGTAGGCTCCCTTGGGCGTTCTTTCCTCTTTACCTTCGTTTTAGAATTCCCAACAGTCTCACCAATTAAATGTTTAGCCCTTTTAATCAACGTGCACAGCCTAGGCGGTTCCAATCCTAAGCTATGATGGGAATGATGGGAATGGCTAGCCACACCCCCAGTAGTGAATGATATTGATTCCTCGATGTCTTCTGGTGGGTCCTGGGATCTAGTGGTGCTAAACAAATGGTGAATCCAAGGACGGGACAGTTGTGAATGATCCCTCAAAATATAGCGGTTATCATCATAAACTACTAGGAACTCAGCTAACCTGTGTAGGTACCTCACAAAGAAAGAAAATGTAAAATGGGATTTGGCATGGATGTTTGAATGTAATCTAACAATCTCTCCACAAAAACCATATCCCAAAAATTGTGCCCAGTTGTAGCACATGCCTATCTCTAAAACTACACGTATCACATGTGTAGACTCAATCCCGAGGTTCCTTCCTTGAGAAAGAGATTTGGGGAATGCCCGTGCCCAAAAGAGAGGATACAGGAAGTTCATCTCCATTGATCAGGTATCATCTCGCATAGCAAATCTATTAGGGCCCTGAGACAACCCTAACCACTGCTCAAGCTCTCTTATGACTTGTCCATCTTTAGTTGCTTTATCTATGGTCACCATGGCACCATCCATGGGCATGCCAAAACTATCAGAAAGAAACTAAGTGGTCAGTTGGAAAGATACCTTGACTCCTCGAACCTGTGTGGTAAAACGGGAAGCATCATCACTAAAAGAATCAACAATGGTGACCATTTCAGTAGCTGGAATGCTAGGAGTCAAAGCTATGAACAAGTCCATTAGACTTACCTGGGTAAGACGGTTGATGATCAAACAGAAGCTTTCTTCTTCAACCATTGTTGTAACTGCTCGACCTCCCTATATTTCATAAAAAGTGTGGCCTCAGTATGCCCTGTTATAATGGTAACTTCTTCAAGGGGGATGGCTACTATAAAAGAAAAACATAAAGTGGAGAGTTAAAAAAGAGCATAGTAAACGATGATGCAAAAAAAGGAAAAATGGGGTCTAGAGTGTGGTCACTTACCATCTGTGAATGGTGTAGGTGGGGTTGGTGTAGGATCAATCCTTTGAGGGAAAATTGGCCCATTAGAAGACCAATCCTTATGTAACCAACCACGAACTTGATAGCGTTCAAAAGCTCTTGAAAACTACCTATGGTAGTCAACAGTAGCTACTTTTATCTAGTCCAGTACCACAGCATGAAGAATGGGGCCTGCCATGAATGTCTCTAGTGCTATGCACGCTAAGGCAAGCCCACCATCATCATCGCACATCCCATTCTCATCAAAACAGGGCTTGCATAGGAAAACAACATTTACATTTAAATGATGACATAAAATTCAAAAAGAAATAAAAAATTAAAGAAAGACACGAGAATGCATACCTATCCACTATATATACTATCCCAGGTGGGTTCTGGAATAGAGTGTGCACATGGAAGGCTAAGAAAAGTGTGTTGCTGCTATTGTAATAACTATAAGTAGGTAGCTCCCACACATGAGTCAAGGGACAAGTAGATCTAGGACCCTTAGCAGGGCCTCCCTCAACTCTAAAAAGTCCCTCATCTATGTCGATAACAAAGGCAAGCATGCTTTGTGTAGACCCAGGCAACACAGTCTCAATAACATCACAAACCAATTGATCACTCAGGTGAGACCATATAACCACACTAAAATTTTGAAGGATGAATGAAAAAAATGAACTGACACCGAGACAGAACCATATCACATGGGGCCCGATGTGCATGTCAGAGGGAGGTGTGTCTAGTCCAAAAGGGGCCAAACCAAGCAAGTACACCAACAAGCTCAACTATGAGAAGAGAAGGTTTAGGTCCCCTGCATACAGCCAAAAACATTAGGTAAGTGAATAATTTAAGTGCTAACAATAGGGAAAAACACATAAACTAAAAATCACATAAACAAATACTTTAAATGCATAGCTTCACCCCATGAGACAAGGACACCAATATTCATTTAGTGTATCTAACGCTCACTGGGGTACATTGAAATCCATTTCACAGTAAATCCACACACAAGTACAGAACATGAACATGAACACTCACTAAAATAATGTTTAAATCATCAGTCTTAGGAAAATAATAAATGATATAAACATAAAAAAAATCAGCAAATGACAAACATCTCAGCAAGTAGTTTACATTTTTGTGTCTCAGCAAAAGGGGAGCTTGGACACTCATGTTGGAGGTAATCCCTTCCACAACTCATGCTGGCCTTCCTAGGACAACTCATGCTAGCCTTCGTGGCCTAACTCATGCTGGGGCCTATTCCCACACTCACGCTGGGGCCTGTTCCCACACTCACACTGGGGCCTGTTTCCACAACTCACACTGCAGTTGCCAAGTGGCTTACGCTGTGGCCTATTGCCAAGTGGCTCACGCTGGGACTATCCCAGCAAAAACCACACCATCTCTCCCCAGCACTCACATTGTTTTCCTACATTCCAGCTGACACTGGGAACCTACAGCTCACGCTACCCTAAGAAATTTGTATTCACATTGCCCAAGGCACAAGAAAAGAAAGAAAACTTGACGCAGCCCTAGAACCCTTGTCTTATGCTAAAAAAAAATTGACGCTGCTCAAGAAACCTGGCACTCATGCTAGAAACCTCCCCCATAACGTGGCTCACGCTACAAGAAAAAGGAAAACCAACCTTCCCTACACTCACAATAGGTTTCCCTTCTCTTGGCACTCAGACTGCCAGGAATCCTAGCCCTCATGCTGCCAAGTAGGCCGAAAACCCTCGGGAAGCCCAAGGAGGCTAAAAATCCCTGTGGCCTAGGAATCCCCAAAAAGCCTAAAAACCCAACCCACACTACTGGGAAGCCCCAAAAGCTCATGTTGTCCAAGATATTCCTAGCACTTATGACGTGCTTGCCCCAAAAATGCAAAACAACTAGCACCCATGCCCTACATTTCCCTTGGGCACTCATGCCCTACACACACACCCTAAGCATTGACGCTGATGCCACGAAAAATCAACAGGGAGCCAAAAATCCCAGATAAACCTGAAACAACCCCGAAATTGTGACCATAAAATTCTATCTTAGGTAACATTGTCCACAAATGTTGGAGAAAAGAAATAGAAAATAAATCTACCTGTGTAGGGCCCCATCCCACGTTGGAATGCTGGTTTGGGGGAGACGTTGGAGAAGCTCTTCACTCTCCCCCATAAATGCCAGATCTACCTGCCTCTTCCCTTTGTCTCGCCTTGTCTTTCCTTTACCATTGTCCTTCATGGTTGCCTTGCTCACACTGACGCTGATGCTGTAGCTCATGCTACACTACTAGCTCATGTTGCAGTCCAAGAACTCACGCTAGCACAAAACCCCCTTCCTTCACTTTAAAACCCCCTTTTAAACCCAAAAAATTCTATTTTATTTTCTCTTATTTTATTTATTTAAATTTTACCATGTTTAAAATTTTCTTTCATTAATGTCATCTTTGTTTTATGTTGGCATATATCCCTCGTTATTCCAGCCTCTGGAGATGAGGCCAAAGAAAGTTATTATTATGCAAAGGAAGGGATAAAAATTTTAAAAAGCAACAAAAAAATATATACATATATGCATAAACATTTCAAAAATCCATAAAATTTTAAAGCCTCTTAAACTTATTGTTCACACAAAAATTTAAAAATCAAAAATACTGCATACACATTTAGAATGACAAGTTAACATGAATATCACTGGCCTAGTATGGCCTAAAACTACCATGAATATCATTACATTCCACAATTTTTTTAGTACATAAATTAGTTATCCAATGCCCGTTTACATTTAAATACTCCTTCCTCAAGCAAGAGTCGCTCACTTTTCTCCTGGTTTAAATTGGCAGGAGCAAGCACATGGCCACTAAGAATATCCTTTCAACATTGTCTCTCAGTGGACCATACGGGGAGGTTAAAAGGGTAATCAATCCAGAATCCTTGGATCTAGACCCATGCACTTATACTAACTTAGTAGCTTCTACTCAAGAAATATCGAGCTGGCCTAAAACTATGGCCAAGACTTTAGATCTAGAGGCTAACAATATCACCGAAGATCCTCTTGTTGAGGTCCCCATAACTACATCTGATTGTGAAACTAGAACATTGAAATTAAGCATCCTACTAGACTTACAACTTGTCAACGACATCACTCAAGTACTGAAAGAAAACATCAAAACATTTGCATGGTCATATACTAACATGCTAGGATTATACCCCTAAATCGTCCAACACAATATCATCCTTGATGAAAAAATTAAATTGGTGAAACAAAAAGCATGAAAAGTTAGACCTAAGGTGGCTTTAGCAATTTGTGCTAAAATAAAAAATCTCTACCAAGCTAGTTTCATCTGGGCCATTGACTATTCTGACTAGGTATCAAACATTGTCGTTGTCCCTAAGAAGAATGGTAGTATACGCATTTGCATTGACTTTCTTGATATCAACATAACCACTATAAAGGACGACTTCCCACTACCTAGCATTGATCAAATTATTGACACAACTGCTGGGCATGCACTATTATCCTTTATGGATGGATTTTCAGGATATAACCAAATAAGAATCAACCCAGAACACCAACTTAGAACAACTTTTATGACATCTTGGGGTACATTTTGCTATACAATGATGTCATTTGGTTTTAAAAATGCAGGAGCCACATATCAATGAGAAATGACATATATATTTAGTGATTACATGCTCAATTTGCTCAATAATTACGTTGACGATATTGTGGTTAAATCTAGAACAACTGAAGAACATGCAAAAGATCTAGACCTAGTGGTTAAACGTTGTCTCAAATATGACCTTAGACTCAATCCAAAGAAATGAGTCTTTGGTGTTAAAATAGAAAAAATGCTTAGCTTCATGGTCTCTGAAACAAGGATTCGAGTAGACCCTAATAAAGTTAAGACAATAGCTAACATGCAACCACTTAAGAACCTTACAGAACTACATGGTCTCCAAGGTAGATTGCAATTCATTAGGCACTTTATCGAAAGGATAACAAATAAGTTGAGACCCATGCAACACCTATTATGAAAGAATGTACATTTACAATGGACTCAACAATGTCAAGAAGTGTTCGAAAACATAAACAAGAGCTAGCTCAGCTGCCGACTGTTCATCCTCCATAAGGCGATAAACCCTTTTACATCTACCTTGCAACTTCCAATTCTTCCTTTGCATCGATGCCTTGTCAAAAACATCAAGATGGAGTCGAGATCCCTGTATATTACCTAAGCCACGCTTTAATTTCCTATGAACAATGATACAATGACATAGAGAAATCATGCCTTGCCCTCGTTTTCACCTTGAAGAAATGGAGACATTATCTCTTCCATAATTAAGTTTACATCATTTGCAAGGATAATGTACTCCACGCCATCACTAATAACATCTATGAGTCGAGTAGGATAGCTAGGTGGAAAGCAATGATCGTAGAGTTTGACTTACACTATGTTGCTCAATCTTCCACAAAAGGTCAAGCAATAGTCACACAATTAACCATCTTGCCAACACACGATCAAGCAACAATAAACCCTGAATTCCCAGATGAGAATGTTAATAGTATAGACACCGTACCCGACAACTATGAGGCAATCCTCTATTTTGTGGAGCCTCAACTTCCTAAGGAGGAAGTTACAGCCATTTTAACATACCCCTATGGAGAAATCCAACCCATCGTCTACCAATTAACCTTTCCTTGTACCAATAATGTGACGGAATACGAAGGTCTTCTCAAAGGTGTTCAAGCAACATTGACCTCAGGAATCACATGTCTTGTAGTTCGAGGTGATTCACAGTTAATCATTAATCAAGTCATAGAGATTTACGCATGCAAAGCTCTCCATTTGCAACCTTATTGTGATTTGACCAAACATCCGCTGAGAGGACTAGTAGAAGTGGATATACAACATGTCCCTAGGAGCGAAAACACTATCACCGATGCACTTGCCACATCAACCCTAAACATGACACCCAAAATTTTTCATGCATTGCCTAGCTCTATAACAAGTTGTTCTGAACCTATAATTAACACTCTTGATGAAATGCCTATAGCATCCGTTAGCACAACACACGCTATAGAATGGTATGATGACATAAAAGAGTACCTTCTACAACATGAACCTCCACAACATTTGACAAATGCTCAAAAAGATGTTGTGCAGAGATGCTCTTGACAATATGCGTTAATAGGGGACACCTTGTGTCGCAAATCCTATGAAGGCATCTTGCTGATGTGTGTTAGTAGCATTGATGGTTAAACGATTATAGAAAAAGTCCATGAAGGACTTTGTGGAGGGCACATAGCACCCAAAGTAATGGCAACAAAGATTAGGTGCTTAGGCTACTACTGGCCACACATGGAGTACGATTGCATCTCCAAGGTTAGGGCATGTGACATTTGCCAAAGGCATGGCAATCTAATACATGTGCCACCTAACAAATTACACACAACACAAATCACATGGCCATTCCAAAAATGGGGATTAGACTTAATTGGACCGATAACGCCATCATCCTATGTGGGACATAGCTTCATTATCATAGCAACTGAATACTTCACAAAATGAGTAGTAGCTGTTCCCCTTAGGAAGACCACTTGAAAACATATTTGCACTTTCATAATAGAAAATATTGTAACCTGTTTTGGTATTCCAATGACCATCGTTATTGACAATGGGCCACAATTCAATAGTGCAGATACTAAAAGATTTTGTGAAAGCCTGGGTATTAAACATGCATTCTCATCACCTTACTACCCACAGAGAAATGGTCAAGCAGAGGCTAAAAAAAACTATCATCATGGTGCTCAAAAAGATGCTAAATTAGAGCAAGAAACAATGGCATGAACAATTAGTCTACGCATTGTGGGCATACAGAATGACACATCAAAAATCTACAAGTAAAACTCCATATAGTCTTGTATATGGATCTGAAGCTATTTTACCTTTAGAGTTATAGGTTCCCTCATTGCAGATAGCTCTCTTAGGCCTCCTTGATGAAAGTTAAAATAATGAACTACGCATTGCTGACCTTGACTCGGTGGAGGAGGAACACGTGTGAATGCTTGATTAGATTGAGTGGTACCAGAAACAAAAATGACAACAACACAAACACGACCTACATAAACACCCAATTAAAGAAGGAGACTTAGTCCTTAAGGCCGTCTGTGAACATCCAGACAAATTCTCAGCCAACTGGGAAGGGCCTTACTTAGTCACCAAGGCGTACAATAATGGAGCATTCAAACTTGCTGACATGGATGGGAACGAGTTGGCTAATCCCACAAATCATCTATACTTGAAATGATACTACGTCTGATCAAACTAATGTACGTAACATGTCCTGGCATCATGACTTAAAAATAATACCACAGAACAGTCCTGGCATTATGACTTAAAATTGATACCACAGAACAGTCTTGGCATTATGACTTAAAACTGATACCACAGAACAGTCATGGCATTATGACTTAAAACTAATACCATAAAACGGTCCTGGGGCTATGACTTGAAACTAGTACCACAGAATGTCCTGGAGTCATGATAGTAAAATGACACCATAGAGCTCTGTTCGGTACGACACTAAACTATCACATCTATCCACCATGATGTGAAACCAGCATCCAGAGTCCACTAAGACTATAAACTGGTTTGCCTCTTTACAGTCCGCTATGACTATAAACTAGCAATGCACCGTCTGCTACGACATTAAACTGGCACCGTCCAAAGGGTTATGATGTGAAACTAACCCATAACAGTCCGCTAAGACTATAAACTGGCAACATCATCGACGACCAAGAAAAACTTGAAAAGATGCACTACTGCAATCAGCTGTACATGTTCCACAAAGACTTGCTACATAATTTGTCTCATGGACCCTTATGAAGTTGATGCTATTCATGATTCTGTCTACTTTGAAATTGCACATGGTGGCTCCATCTCCTTGGCGGTTCTTAAGTTTAAAGTACTTAGTTAACCATTTTGTTCGTGTTTTTCTTGTCTTTTTGGAGTTGTGTTTGCAGCATGACACACCTAAGGTGTTTGTGCACAGATGCACTTCATCATGAAGACAAGGTATCACATTCTTCCTAACACCTACAACTGGGTTAATCAATCCATTCATAAGTACATTCCCTAATCCTGATACATTCCCTATTCCTCATCATGTTCCCCTTACCCTATTCAATTACACCCCCTTGATACACATCCCAAAACTCTTGGTACACTGTTGCACACTGTGATTCTCTAAGAAGTTGCAACACAAAACATAGTATACAGTACATGATAAAAAATGCAAACACATGAGCATGAGCATAGCATTGAAAGCAAGCTCTTTCAAAAAAACCAAAAATAAAACAGAAGAAAAAACATCAAAAAGAAAACAAAAATAAAAAGAAAAGAAGAAACAAAGAAAAAGAAAAAGAATAAAAAGGTCAAAGAGAAAAATACACGGAAAAGGTCTTCATGACCCCATTAACATTATAAACCAAAGACTATTGGCTATTCTCATACAAGCCCTAGGCAAGAAGGTAATTGTCTTGGAAAATAGTTACACTCGAGTCTCAAATTATCATGTTGCACATCATCACGTGGCTTTGGCTATTTACAATGGGCCCTATAAACACTCTATAAGAGTACCGTTTCTCCAAAGAACACACCTCCTATGTCTTGGCTCTGAGTCTGCTGAAAATCAGCTATTAACAAGGACCAATGATATAGCTTGTTCACGTGAGACCATTCTTATCTCATAATTCCAACAGCAATCATATCCCTTGATCAGCTCTTGATTTACCCAGTTACAACCAATCCCCTCGCATCTTGCGCTGCAAATCCCCAACCCCATGTACTTTTGAACACTGTGCGATGACGTCCAGCCAAGGGCCAATGGTTAATGCTTGGTACTTGGTTGTTCATGGTGTTTTCCATGTCTTTGTTGACGCCTTTCGGGTGGATTCCTATAGAAATTAACAAAGAGGTACCAATGAAACACCATAAATTTCAGCCTAACACTTTGAAACGTGAATGACCCAGAGCCCTTTTGGCTTTCAGGAGGCAAAATTTGACTAAGGCATGGAACTCAAGTCCAACTTGCTTACATTGTCAAGCTAGCTTGCCCTCAGTGTGAGTAACTCCGACAGCTTCAAAATCAAGTCAAAGATGGCCCAATCTAAAGGTGCAAGCCATTCTCAAGGGCCATTGATGTCAACTCCAAGCTTTAGCATTTAGGGATTCAAATTTCAGCATCAAAAGGTGCAAATTTTCTCACTCACACTAAGGTCATGCTGCCAACATGAGTGTAGCATGAGCAACTTTCAAAGCCCAAAATTAAGTCTAAATGATCTGATTTCCAATGTGAAAGTCATCTTCAGGGTTCATCATTGACAAGATTCAAGTTTTATCCTCTATCAGGTTCAAAATTGTAGGTTTCTGCAGCTCACGCTGCGGTCATGCTGCACTCACGCTGGCAGCGTGAATCTAGCATGAGCTGCCAAAAGTGGTACAAAACAGGATACATCAAGCTCAATTTTTAATTTTCAAATCATACCAAAGGTCAACCACATGGTCAGATAGCAGTTGCGCTCAAGAACCAAGCTTTAAAAATCAAAATTTGATGGAAAATATGTCATTCTAGCTCGAGGTCACGCTGAAGTCATGCTGGCAGCATGAGTGCAGCATGAGTGTAGCGTGAGCACGCTGAAGACACACCAAGGAAAAATCAACTCATGCTGGAAGTCTTGGTCAAGTAAAGACACATCAAATAGCCACAAAGCCACCCATATCGACATCATGTGGTAGGAAATTCAAAGATTGAGAAGCTTTCAGTGATTGAGAAGCTTGAAGCAAGCCAGAGTTAATTTCTCTTATTGTACATTATCATTTTATTGTAAATTTTCATCATTTGTGAGCTTTTCAGGCTCTTACGCTCCAAATTGTATTTGTTTCCATGAGAGTAAGCTAGGTTGAGTAAGTTAATGCATGCTATAAGATACAATGCACCTGGTCAAAAACGTAGCTTATCCACACACGTCCAACTCACACACAACTGTCCATCAGACACATGTCACTTGATCCATTTTCCTCTCAATTCTCAACTGTTAATTCCATTCACAAATTTCACACCCGAGCCTAGCCAAATCCTATAAATACCCTATTAATTCACATAAACAGGGTTGGGAAAATTTTAAAGGCAGATGGCTTAGGAAACTTAGACCAGCAATCCTTGGATGCTCAGGCACACTTGACTCCTAGCATCCAAGCACTTCTGAAACACATCACATCACCCCGGGCTTGACGCTTGACTTGCCATCTACACGTGCAACTACACTTTAACCGATGCACATCCTTTCTAAGCAATACAATACAGTTAATTTTGCTAGCCATTATATTTTTTTCTCTATTTTAAATTCAATTTACATTTTGTTTACAATACCATTTCTGCATACGTTTCTATTTACATTTCGTGCACATTGTCTACGTTTTAAACATCAGTTACAATAACCCCAACGTAGGCCATAGTTTATGCTTGGTGAAGTCCTTGGTTGATTTGCATGTAGACCATCCAAGGCACTCTACCTTCATTTTCTTTGCCAGCTTGCCCTTGGGCAGAGGCAAGGTCACCTGTGTCTGCCCAATGATCTTTTGGTGTTTGTTTTCCCTTCCAGCCTTACATCGATGATTTAGGTCAGTACAACTTGGAAGAGGTTCCCTTCCATAGGCATCACCAACAACAATTTCTGAATCTATTCTAGTGGTTTCTTCTTTCTTTATCTCTGGTTCCTCATATTCTATGGGAAAAATAGTGGCAGTTCCTGAGCAAGAACTTGTGCTTATTCAATGAATTAATTAATGAATTTCATACAACAAACCCTATTCTGTTCGTGAGGATGTCTATCATCTATGGTAGTCACAATCATGTAATTTCAAGGTAGATTATGATTTACTACAAGTTGAACTTCCATCATCTTGGTATCCAATTCTTGAGAAGGCTTCAGATGCTATACAAAATCTAGAGCAACTCTTAGGAGAGTTGGAAAGTGCAACATGTTATACTCATCATTTGCATGTTTACTTCAAATTGATAATGATCGATTTCAAGTAATATATATATTTTTCTTTCTTTTCTCCTTTTGGTTTGTTGATTTATTCATAGCTCATAATTTAAATTTTGTTTCTATAGAGAAAGGAAAAAGAATGGAAAAGAAACATGGATGATCGATTAGTACAAATGGAAATGTTGAAGGCTCAACTTCAAATAAAAGTGAAATTAGTAGCTGTAGTGAGACAAGCGACCGAATATATCAAATAGCTATGTGATGGACTGGTTGGATGTAAAGTAGTGCTTAGCAAAGCAGATGCTACTACTAAAGAGAGAGAATCCCAATTGAAGATAGTTATAGATCTTCTTGAATCATTTGATTGTAACAAATAATTATAGTTGCCCCTTTTCTTTATTTTTCCATTCTACCCCCTTTTTTCTTTAACGATGTACTTCCGCTTCATTCCTTTTGATAATAAAATAAAATAATATTTTCCTACATGTTGTTATTTTTCTTAAATGTACTCTTGTTCTATGATAATAATAAAATAAGTTTTTTCTTTTATTTTGGTTCCTAAATCGTGCTTTGCTTCGATACCAAATGTGACATCCCATTCCTGGATGTTATAAAGATATGAACACCTAATTTATTATAATCATCATGGATAATATATCAGAAAGATTATAAACACTTAAATAATGAATTAATTAGCAAATAAATAATTTATACTAAATAATTAAGCAAGGAAAGAAAAATGGAAGAATTGTATTAATGGAAGAGAGTATTGTAATGCCCTTTTGGGTTGTCTTCTTATGCCACTAAAGACTTAGAGGCAATCTGGCACTACCACCATGGTTAGGCCTATAACCTAGCCAGAAGGGTGGGCTAGTCCCCTTCCTATCCCACTTCATCTGGCTCCTATTACTCATCTCTCCAGGCTCTGAAACTCCATGCTAGCATGACCTCTAACCCCAGCCTTAAATAGCATAGTTCAAACCCTTTTCCAAGGGATACATGAATAGTCATAACTCCTCATAATGAGGTACCCCTTCATTAGAAGGTTAATTACATTATTTACAATTTTTTCCATCCTTAACAAGGGACGAGACATTACAAGTAGCCTACCATCATCAACTTTAGTGACATCCAGTGTAGTGGCCACCACATGGTCCCTCATGTGCATCTTGTAGAGTTCTTTGTTGGTTCTTTTTTGGAATGTACCATCTTACTAGTTCAACAACACATATCTTTTTAATAATTTCATTAATTTTCATATACTATTTAATTTATTAGAGGAACTATTCCTTTTGTTTCTTGTTTAACTCAATAGGAACCTCTTATGTAGTAAGGTAAGACATGTAATCAGTAATCCATGACTTTTCATTTGAGTTGATAGCCATTATTTTTCTTGTAAAAACATTTTCATTGGGAAATTGATCAAATAATGGTTCATCATGTTCTTATGGTTCCAATATTAGTCTTAAAAAATAATCAACTATAACATGTTTAGCGCCCTTTTTGTCTATCATGGTGATGACAAACTTTTGTAATCTCACAAGTCATTGTATCAACCTGGGACTAATTACTAGTATATTCATTAGCAATCTAATGGCACTATGATCCATGTGGACATAAATAGGATATTCAAGCACATAATGTACAGATTTTTCAAGTGTGTACACCATGGCCATAAACTCATTTTCTATAGTGATGTAGTTAAGTTATGCCCCGGTGATGTTTCAAATGGTGCAATGTATGTAATATGGTCTTTTTTTATCATCAAGCTAAGTAAGCACTGCTCTCAATGCATAGTTTAAAGCATCTATCATGATGTGAAAGGGCTTAGACCAATCCAAAGCTTGAAGGATTAGTGTTTTGATTAGCTTTTATTTTAATGTCTTGAATACCTTCTCGCATTATTCTATCCATTGGAATGATGCATATTTCTTTGTAAGTTCAACTAGTGGCTTTGCAATCTTCAAAAAAATTTCAATAAACCTTTTGTAATATCTTATATGATCAATGAATGATCTAACATCCTTAATAGTTTGTGGTCATTCAGTGATATTTTGAATGACTCTTATCTTGTTAGGTCTACCTCTATTCTTTTTTTATATATATTTTATGTCCTAGAATAATGCCATCTTGGACCATTGGATTTTCTACTAATTGAGATTTAGATTAGTTTTAACACATATTTTTAGAATTTTCTCCAATTGGTCCAAAGCTTATTTGAAGTCCATCCCATATGTGGAAAATTCATCCATTAACACTTCCCCTTCATTTCCAATCTATTTTTGGAAAATACTTAGTAGAAGTATTTGGAAGATAGCAAGAGAATTAAACAAGTTGAAAGTTATTTACTTGTAGGCAAACATCTTCCATGGACTAGTGAATGTATTATTCTCTTAATTTTCTAGTGCAATGAAGATTTGGTTATACTCACTACACCCATTGAGGAAACTATAGTATTGATGTCTTGCAATAATATTGAGGACCTTATCAACAAATGATAAGTGAAAGTGGTCCTTGAATGTTGCTAAATTCAAGAACCAGAAGTTAATGCAGATCCTCCACTTACCACCCTTCTTTGGGATAATGACTAAGGGATTGACCCATTCACTATCTGCTCTGGGATATATGAACCTTACTTTTAATAGTTTTTCTAATTCTTGTTTGGCCACTTCTTTGAGTTTGGAATAAAATCTTCTTTAAGCTTGGTGCAGAGGTTTGATAGTTGGATACATATAGATTTGGTGTTGACATATGTATGGATCTATGCCCATGATTTCATCGTGGAACCATGTGAATGTTGTTGGCAATTTATTCACCACTTTCAATAACCTTCTCTTTTGTTCTTTATCAAGATTATCATTGATAATTACCAGTTTTTTGTTATTTAGAAAGGCATACTCTAGTATGTTTCGTAGGGATTTTAATTCTAAAGGCTATGGTCCATACTTATCTTGGATCTCTAATTGTCCCCATTTGATGTCTTCTTCTTGATGTGATTGTACATAGGGATGTATCCTCCTTAATTATTCTAACCTATTAGTTTCTTCAATGTAGGTACTTGTGATTTTATTTAGTGGTTCGATGCATATATTAGACTTTGTCCCTTTTTTAGTAATTAGATACTGTGTGTTTTTATTTTTGGTGGCTACTACATACAAACATTGTTGGACACACATATCTTCTATACATTGATCCCATATTGTAATTAGTTTCTTGTTTCATGGCTTAGATTTTTTGCACATAATTTCACCCATTATCATTGTATGCAATACATGGAAATTGACATCTTTGTATGATTTTAACTTCATCTTCCTTGGAAATTTCTGAGGACAAGTCTCTAATCCTTAGCGTAGCATCCATAGTGCTAAGCCATGCTTTTCCCATAATTATAGGAAATGCCCCCTTGTTTTTCCCCACATGTATGACTAAAAAATCACCAAGGTAGGACTAGCTACTTATGGTGGTAATGAAATCTTCCACTTGTCCAAGTGGGACAATGATTAAATGATCTGCAACCTCTAGTCGGATGTTCCTTTTCTTCAGTGAAGGAAAATTCTAGGCTTTGTACATGTCTTGTCAAATCAAGTTTACTCCTAATTTAGAATCTAGTAGAGCCTTTCATGGTTTATTTTTTACTATTTGGAGGTATACTAAGGGAATTCTAGGATCTATTCTCTTCTTGAGAAGTGCTCATACCTTAATCCATTGTGTTATAGTTTGAGTGAGCATGATAGTGGTCAAGTTCTGATTTGTAGGATGTGGAAGTGTAGTGTTCCCTTAAGGCATTCGTGTAGATGGGATAGATGTAGGTGAGGTCCCCATCCTTTGAATATTTTTTTTACTCAGTTTGGAAAATGGATGTTTCCTAGGTTTAGGTTCATTTTTCCATCACATCCTCTTGAGTATTGACTACCCTGGTAGCACTCTTTTGTTGTGGTTCTATTAAAAATTCTCCTTGCATTACCAGTGGCATCATTGATGGTAGAAAGTTAGGAGTTGGAATTGATAAACTAACAATTGATTAGTGTGCATAAGAATTGAAATATATTTGTGAAGTAGTGGGTCTATGATACTCTTGGGGATAGTAGTGAGAGGAGTTGAGGATTGAAGCATTTCTCGAAGAGATTGTACATTGAATGTAATATCCATAAGGATTTTTTTTTCTATATGGATATTGTTGCCTTGGTGGTGGTATTCCCCATGCTTGTGGTTGTTGCCACTATTGCTATTATTCCTCTTGTGTTTGAGGATAGGCTTCACTTGGATTATATGATGGTTGGTAAGGTTTTCAAAAGTTACCTTCTAGGTAATGTAATCATCTTGGCATCTGTTTCTTGAAAAATCTTTGGTTAAGCATATATGTCCTAGACTCTTGTAAGTGAGCCATAATACGACAACATCCCGTAGGATGTTCATATTAGCACACCTTGCATCCTTATTTGTCTTCTGAACTATAGTCTATTAATTCTTCAATTGCAACAACTTTTCCTTTATGTTTATAGTTATCTCGTCCATTATCTACTCTTTTCTTCCTTTCCTTCTTTTATTCATAGCTTATTTAGTCTTTTTCCTCTACTATCTTGAGTGCAATAGAAAATTTTTCATCCATGAAATCCCACATTTATTCTACCTTTTTCACAATGTTTTTGACTAATTTTTTGATGGGTAAAGTCTTATTTTGGATGGTATCCTCCAAGGTTTCTTCTTCTTATCTTTGGCACATTCTCACATCCCTTTTTCTCATTGCTGGATCTCAATGGTACTCTTCTACTAATTATCTTTTCTTTAATTCTTCTTCCTCTTTGGCTTCCTAGTCTATTTATCTTTGGATTCGATGGACTATCATTTTAGATAAATTTCCTTGGGCATATGCCCCAATATTTTCTCTAGTTTTGTTCCTTAGCCCATCAATGATATGCCTAAGTAGTTTCCTTTGGGAAAATCCATGGCCTACGCATCTATGCAATAATGAATAGTACCTACCTATTGCTGCGTCAAGGGTTCATGTATCCCTTGCTTCCATCCTTGAGTTTGTCTTCTTAAATTCCATAATTTAGAATAGGTTTGATATTTATCATTAAAAAACTCTAGCATGGTACACTATCTTCAAATTATTTTTGGTTCTAAGGATTGGTACAAGCTCTCTACTTCCTTAATGAGTGTTCTGGAAAATAACTTCAATTTCTACTAATCATTCACAATGTTTTGAAGGGCACATGCATCATGGAATGCTTGGATATGATGCTATGGATTTGCATTGTATTCGCCTTCAAACTTGGGAATGTTGTTCATATCTAGTTTCTTGATGTGAGTATCCCTTACGTGCATGGTAGGGATATACACTACTTTTATTTAAATCATATTACAAGTGGCTAGTAGGGGTTCTTCATGATCTTTGGGTTCATAGAATTTTTTATAGTTATGACTTATTTTATGCTCATAATGTTGTCTTTCTTCATGTCTAATTCTATCTCTTATTCTTTCATAATTATCCTTTTCTTTATCAGGATGTCTTCTTTGATGCTCATGTCTTTCAGGATCTCTTTACCTTTCTCTATCATGATCCCTAATTCATTTTTCTCTCTTGTCATAGTCTCTAGATGAGTGTGAGGATGATGAGGAAGAATTTGGAAACCACCGATGTTTGGTTCTCATTCTATGACACCTTGATTCATTTCTTTTTAACTTAGTGGAGGTTCTAGGCCTTGGATTCCTCTTAAGTGTGGAGTCTTCCTTATCTTCTCTAGGTGTTTCTACAAGAGTTGAATGTAATTGTATCTTGATGGGATCTTTGATATGGATAATAGATGTCAAGATTGAGATCCATGGGTCTAATAAAATTTCTCTTTATGAAGCATTGCATCATCTCTTTCCTTTAGGACAACCATTTTTGGTACTTTCTTTCCTTTATTAAGCTCATGCCTAGCTTCCATAGTAGCATTCCCTCTTATTTTATCTTCTATTCGTTAGCATGGTTAGGTCATGTGCTTTGTAATTTAGTACCCTTCTTGTACATGGATAAGTTATGAGGACTATTTGTGGCATTGATGTTGTAGAATGTTCTAGGAGAAAAATGATGTTTCTATGTAAATATATCCACCTTAGCTATTCATCCTGGTAAAAGAAAAATGTAAAACAAGGGTAATATGAATCAGTATGAACATAGGAGATTCTAGTTTGCATGGGTACACTCCAATCTTCTTCATCATAGCCTTTGTCATGGTTCTTAGGAATTTCATTGGCAAGTGGTGATTTTTCCTTAATTGTAAAATCCATATTATGTTTTGCACTTTTAAGTATGTGTGTGTGTTAAAAGAATTAATTCCAATGTGAAAGATAAACTTTGTAATTCTTAGTACAATGAACTCTATAAAATCAACTACTAAGCAAACATTGACATATCCTTAGCAATAGTTCTAGTTCGGTATTCCAACACTCGACCATACAAGTCATGAGTGCATAAATGGAACTAGATCATAATCTGTGGATGGACAATGTAGGTATGCTAGTGGTTTTTAGTTGGTTTGTGATTGCTACTTTCTTATGTTGAGTTAGTAAAGTGTGAATAGTATGGTTTAACTCTTGGTGAGGCATATGCTATCATGATGTGATTGGCTCAACTTAATCCTAAGTGCTTTCATAATGAACATGAGAATAAAGTCTAAATCTAAGTGATAACTAAAATGTAAATCTATCCTAGACTATGATGATAAGCATCTATTCTTGGCTTGTTGTACATGCCCTGGGCTCATGTAACCATTACCGGGATAGCCAAGTAAATCCACTACTCAGTGAATCAAGTGAAGTCACTATATGATTACCAAATGATTACACTTAATGTTTGAAACTAGTTATACTTATTCTGTCTTACTAATGAACATGGAAAAAGTAAAGTACTTAGAAAATGTAAAGAACTAACCTAAAGTAGACATATTAAAGGAATGAAAATTAAACTAAGGAAAATGACTAAGTAAAAATAAGGAAACTAAGTGTAATGATGCAAGGGTGAGAAACAATCTTGATCTTTATTTTTAGCCATGAATTATGCTCAAGTACAATCCACTCGAATAAAGAATTTGTATAACTATTCAACACTACATTGTGGGAATTCACTTATAACTCTAACTCTAAGTCACGAAAACAAACTACAAAAATTTCACTAAGTATTGCATGAAAGTTTGTTCATTTCACATGATCAAGGATTGATATTTATAGTGTTGACTAAGACCCTCTACATCACATCAATGATGATGTATATAGGGTTGTGATGTCATAGATATGATATCATAGATGCAATATTGTAGATATGCTCTCGTAGCTCATAAAAATAAGGTTTTATCACTATAGAATATGGATTGTTGAACTTAGAAGGGGGGGGGGATGTATAAGTTTCCAAATTAAAAATTTGTAATACAAAAGCACACACACTGAATTTAATGTAATTCCTCAACTTGGGTAGTCAACACTTAGAGGGTAGATCACTAGCACTCCTTTGGACTTTACTGCTTTCAAATGTGGTTGAAGGGTCCACACCCTGTACAGTCTTCAAGCCTTGCTCTTGAGTGTTATGTTGCAACACCAGCCACTCAACTCTATAAGATCTCATCAAGCTCAGAATGTGGTTTCTAGGCTTCCACAACCTTTACAACCTTGAGCTTTCTCCAAAGTATTGTATTGTAGCACCAACAACTTAATCCCATAGGATCTCAACAATCTTAAGCAAGATTCCTTTCAGCAAGAAGTGCATCAACCCTATAGGGCAACAATAGAACAATAATTACAAGGTATGAATGCAACTTAGTTTGTTGATCCTTGTACTTTGAGGTACATCAAACTTTAGAATGAACAAATGATGATAAAATGAAGAGCAATGGAGATTACAATGACAAACAAAATATTTGACAATGATTGTACATAAGATTTCATATTTTCCCATGCATATGATGTCTTCTTATGACTACCATGTTTCTAAATCCATCTTAGAACTCATATAATAACTAGAAAATGGTCACTAATGGTCATGGAAGACATCTTCTTCATACCTGAGACATCTTTTTAAGTTTTCCTTCAATTTTGGAAAGACATCTTTCTAAAATCTCCATTTTGGAAAGACATCTTTATTTGATGGAAGACATCTTTTTGAAACTTTCCTACATTTTGTGAAGATGTCTTTACCTGATGGAAGATGTCTTTTCCTGGAGAAAGATGTCTACTATTCCTTGAAGACATATTTTCCTATATTCACCTCAATTCTACCAAGACATCTATTGTTTCTCAAAGACGTCTTTCTTCATCTTCCTTTGCATAATGGATTCTTCATTACTTCTCCAAAAGCTTTCACAATCCAAATGTCAATCCAACTTCTTTTCTGGCAAGCACAATAATCACACACATACACAAACAACCTTGTCTTCCATTTTTCTTAATTTTTTGACATACCAAAATCAAAAACTCCACAATCTTCCCCTTTTTGATAATATCCAAAACTTAAGAAAATGGGTTAGTCTTGTACCAATAATAACACATTAGCTACTTCTTCCCCTTTTTGGACATAACCAAAAAGCAAAAAGCATAGAAAAATATACTAAGAAAAGCATTAAGAAATATAATTTCCTATGGTATCAAAAGATTAGGATAAGAGTGAAGGTTTAATGGTGTGTAAATCAAAGTAAAAACAAGAATAAATGGAAAAGGTAAACCACATAAAGATAATAGGGAAAGCACATCATCTATCCATAATCATTTGTAAATTGTTATATACCATACTATCACAAGAGTACAACTATCCACAAGTGTCAATTCACATCAGTCACATAAATGCAAAGTCCCAAAATCACATATGTGAGAGCCAAAAATATCTCATCCTTTTGAGCATCAAAAGGAGAGAAAAAACAACTTGTCGAGGTCTCAATCACTAACCTCGATAGTATCCTTAAACTCAAAATCCACTGCTACTTTAGATGGATGATAATTCTCCTCTTCATTATCATCATTGCTAGTGCAAGGTTGGCTGGATGTTTGAGTGTCCTCATCAGAGGACTCAACCTACTAATCTAGAGCTCACATAGGATGAAGCTTCACTCAAAACTAAGAGGAAGTTGGTCGAGCTTATGGAGTTGGTAGCTGCTAACTTGGAACCCATTGGGACATGGTACCAAATATGTTCTCCATAGCACGTTACTCAAAAGAGCTAGGAGCATTACCAAGAGGTTTAATTGTGTAAGTAGGAGGGACTAGAACATAGTGCTCTAGCTACTGCCCCTGGACACTAGCTAGGGGTGCCTTTAGCTCAGAATCTGACTCCATCCCATAGTCATATGTGTGTGAAGGGCCTATAGCTAAAGAATGGTATGGAGGAATAGGAACATCTTCCTCACTCTCAAAGATAGGAGGAGTAGTAACCTCCTCAAATACTTTCCAATCGGAGGAAGAAGGAATTCTAGCTACATCCAAACTCTTATGCAAGTAAGAGAGGATCCTTCCAAGCTTCTTGATGGCTCATGCAAAGGGCCAAATAAGCTTCTTTAGTGATGAACTAAGTTAAGCATTGTTATATTTTCATCTTCGTAGTTGTGGAGATGCTTCCTTCTTTGGTTTTTAAGGATTGGTGCTGGATCTTGCTTTAGCTACATGGGAAGTACTTCTCTTCTCCATGTGCTCATTGAGACTCTTGTTGTCTTTCAGCAAAGGAAATTTTGGTATAGGTACACCCCTCTCATGAATCAACAAGCTAATGAGGTAGGGATGTCCAAGGATTCTCTCCTTGGCATAGAGGCTCAAAATATCTTGGCAAAGAGTGTGTCCTAAATTTAATGATAAATCTGTAAGTAGACAATACAGTACAAAACCCTAGGGTGGAAATAGATAACTATAGCTACCTCCTTTTACCATGATGTTATACAAAATAATGAGTAACAAAGTGAAGGCATTAAAAGTCATTTTTCTACTATCAATATGACCCCTCTCAAATGGCATATCTCTCCTAAATAAAAAATCACAAAATTCATCATGTCCTACAGGCATTATACCATTTTTGTAAATATCATGCATAGAATCAATGGTAACCTAGAAGACATTAGAACTAGGTATGCCTAGAATTGCATTTACAATTTGGAAAGAGAGTTCAATAGCTATTCCCCCAATAGTTGATGTGAATGCCCCAACAACAACATTAGATATAATATTATTATAATATAATTCCCTAATAAGCACCTCAAGAATAAGAAAATTCATGGAAATGAAGGTGTTTCACTTCAAAATCTTGAAATAATCTAACAAAGATTGTTGTCTATGAAGTGGAAAAGAAAGAGAATGCTCAAAAACAATAGTAGTAGTTCAAGTTGCCTAAAACCTATGCTGAGCACCAATGCTTCGAAACTAAGGTATGTAGAAGATGGAACATTGCTGGAACTTCCTCTTGAACATTTCTTGGATGGCACCTTGGACATTCCAATCTTTCTATGGTCCATCTTTGTCAAAAATTGCTACAAATGATGGAGCCCTAGTCATCTATATGGGATAGATCTAAAGGAATATGACAAAAATGGGGGTTTTATCTTTTATAGTGGTAGAAAAATGAGGGTGTTGAATGAAAAAGGAGACATTTTTTTTATAGGAAGACATCTTTCCTGCATGTGAAAGTTATAGTATACATCTTTTTCTTTCAAGAGAAGTCTTTCCTGTTAACCCCAACAAATAAATGTCTTTGTTTTCTTGAAGATGTCTTTCACTTTTGAGAGACAACTTTTGTCAAAAACATGGTAAGGTTTGAGAAGGCTACCAATGGTCTATAGTCTTAATAAGAGCTTGTCATGTTGTCAAAAGGTGATGGAACTTAGAGTGCTAGAGAGTGAGTTTCCTCTTTTGAGAATTCTCCTCTTGATTGAAGTTCTCCAATGTCTAAGGCATGACTTCCTCTTATGAATCTATTACTGAAAGTGTCTTGATGCCCTTGGTTTAGTTTTTTAATTCTTTATTTCTTTTTGATAGCTTTGGTCTTTTGAATTGACATTCAATCTCCTATGTGATCCTACATAAAATCCTTTTTTAGTGCACTTTGATAAAACCAAGGAGTTTTGTGATATCACTAGGTACTTCAATTATAGAACTTTAACTTGCACTCCCATTGTTTCTGCCAAAACTCATTCCAATAATAATATCTAACCCTCATACTATAGAAAAGATGAGTAGAATGAGAATGATCAAACCTTTTAGGAGCCTTTGAATTTTTTATGGTTGTGCAGGCTCTTCTTCTTGGGAATAGCACCCAAGTCCACTTTTATCTTATGGACTTCTTCCTTGTCCTAGTACCATTTGAAGGGATTCCTTTCCCTTCATCAACATTTCATTTATTAATTTAACATCTACAACTTCCACCTTGGTCTATTCTAAGGATGAGGTTAGCTTCTCATTCTCAACCCTTAGGTTTGAGAATTATTTATCAAGATTAAAAATAGTTAAATTTAACAAAGATATTTCATGATCTTTAGATTTAACTTGTTTATTTAACTTAGTGTAAAAATTTTAAAAATTTAAAAGTTTTTTACACAATAAATCAAACCTCTCATAATTATTTAGTTCATCATTTAATGAATCACCATCAATGAGGGCCATGCAAATGAGCTAAGAATTTTTTGCATCTTCCTCTACTTCTTCTTTACTCTACTTTCCATCATCCAAACTTGTATAGAAGTTGATCTTCTTACTTCTTCAGTGGATTTTTTTAAAATTACATCCTAAAGCTACTAGGATATTCAGAGGCAGCATGGCCTCTTCCACCATACATCCAACATTATATAGAAGAGAAATGTAAATTAGAATTTAAAGATTCTTACCTCTACCTTTGGGATGATTAAATTTTTGCTAATATGTTCCTTTGTTTCTTCTAGTGATTAGTCATTATAGCTTCCTAGTGAGAAAGACAATCTCATCTTCATTTTCCTCAGATGTTCATTGAGCTCCTTCTCCTTTGAGGAAATCTTCAAGGTAATGGATCTTTCTTGAATAGCTCCTTTGCTTATGAGAATCATTTCATAAGTGATGAGAGCACTTTGAAGTTTCTCAAATTTCAAAGTTGAGAAATTGTTGATTTCCTCCATGGCTATGACCTTTAGTCTAAACTCTGGTTGTAGAGTTCCAATCATTTTAATGATGACATCACGTTTGGATAGATCCTTTTCTATCCCTCTAATTTCTACAACAAGATAATTAGCTCTAGAGAAATAATCTTTTATTTTCTCACCTTCTCTCATTTTGATTTTATCATAGTTGCTTTGTAAAACTAATAATTTCGATTACTTTACAATAGATGTTCCTTCATAAGTAGTCTCTAAAGTTTTTCAAATTCCTTTGACCAATTTACATCTTGCTACTCTATTAAATTCAAATTATTCAAAGCATAATATAAAATTTTTTTTCTTTCGAATCAAACATGAACTGATCCTTTTCCTCTTTTAACCACTTTTTACAACAGTTGATGATGCTAGTGGAGTTGTCAACAAGCAGAGAGTAGCCTTCAAGGATTGACTCCCACACTTCAAATTCCATAGATTTGAAGAATCCTTGCATTCTAGCTTTCTAGTAGGTGAAGTTGAATTTGTCAAACATGAGTCACTTGTGGATAGAGAAGAGTACCAAGCTTTGATACCACTTGTGGATCATTGAACTTAGAAGGGGAGATGAATAAGTTCCCAAATTAAAACTTTGTAACACAAAAGTACACACATCGAATTTAATGTGGTTTTCCAACTTGGGTAGTTCATACTTAGAGTGTAGATCGCTAGCACACCTTTGAACTTTGTTGCTCTCAAATGTGGTTGAAGGATCCATACCTTGTATAGTCTTCAAGCCTTGCTCTAGAGTGCTATGCTGCAACACCAACCATTCAATCCTGCAAGGTCCCATTAGGCTTGGAATGTGATTTTTAGGCTTCCACAACCTTTACAACCTTGATCTCTACTCAAGAGTGTTGTACTATAGCACCAACAACTCAATCCCATAGGATCTCAACAAGCTCAAGTAAGATGCCTTCCCACAAGAAGCACATCAAACCCATAGGGTAACAAGAGAACAACAATTACAAGGTATGAATGCAACTTAGTTTTCTGATCCTTGTACTTTGAAGTACAACACACTTTACAATGAACAAATGATGATACAATGAAGAGCAATAGAGATTATAATGATAAACAAATGATTTAACAATGATTGTACACAAGTTTGCATATTTTCCAATGCATATGATTTCTTATAGTTTCCATGTTTCTAAATCCATCTTGGAACTTGTGCAATAGCTAGACAACGATCACTAATGATCATGGAATATGTCTTTTGCATGCCTAAGATATCTCTCTGAATTTTCCTTCAATTTCGGGAAGATTTCTTTGTCTAGGAAAGACATCTTTCTAAAATCTTCATTCGAGAAAGATGTTCTTGTTTTATGGGAGACATCTTTCTAAAACTAGCCTGCATTCTATGAAGATGTCTTTGCTTGATGAAAGATGTCTCTACTTGAAGAAAGATGTCTACTATTTCTTGAAGACATCTACTCCAATTCTACCAAGACATCTATTATTTCTTAGAGATGTCTTTCTTCATCTTCCTTTGCATAGTGAATTCTTCATTGCTTGTCCAAAATCTTTCACAATTCAAATCTCAATTCAAGTTCTTGTCCTACAAGCAAAATAATCACACACACATATAAACAACCTTATCTTCCATTTTTCTTAATGTTTTGACATACCAAAACCAAAAGGTCCACACAAAAAGGGGAACCAAATCAAATCAATGTATATATTAAGCCATTTATGGTAAAAAAAAATTTGTACTCACTAATGGTAAGAATAAAATGATTGAATCAAAAGAGGTTGAATTAGGAGTTAGCTCTATTCAAGAAATACAAATCATGCATTCTGAAAACTAACATGAATAATTTTGAAAAATATATTTTGATAGAGCTTATAATTTTAAAAGATTAGGGATAGGTTTTATTTTAATCAACTTAGAAAATCATATAGAATCAAAAGCTATACAATTATAATTAACTTGCACTAACAACAAAGCTAAATATGAAGCCTTATGTAAAGGTTCAAAAATCACTAATGATAAAGGGATTAAGAAATTAGAAGGGAAAGGAGATTTAAAACTAGTATATGATCAAATACAAGGAAAATGTAGCATTAAAATCTCATTCCTTAAGTTACATAGACATTTAGCAATAAAAGCACTTAAAAATTTTATAAAATACAAAATTAAAAAGTTTCCTAGGGAGGAAAATGAAATAGCTAATGAGCTTGTAGTAATAGGCTCAACTTTAGATTTATCCAAAATAGTTAAACAACAAAAAATAGTGATGGAATTAAAATCAAAGCCTATAGTTTCTACCAATATATGTTTTCTTCAAGATTTTGAAGATGATCATCAAATAGCTTGATTCTTGAAAAATACAAGAGAATTTAAAAATCAGGTTTGTGAAGAAGAAACTCGAAGAAAAAGGTGAATAAAATATGAAGAAGAGTATTAGGTCTTGAAGAGATTTTTAAGAAGAAGTTGATCAATGACGTAGATATCCAAGATCCCAAAGATCAAGCTTATGAGACAATAAACCTAGGATGTGAAGATACTTCTAGGAATTTGAATACTAAATCAAGGTTACAAATATAATATTGAATGTTACAAGTTTTAAAAAATAGTTTAGAAAATTTTGCATGGTCTTATGATCATTTAAGGACTTTAAATCCTAACATTATAATACATAAAACTCACTTAGTTGAAGGATGCAAAACCATTAAGCAAAATCTAAGGAAATTTGATCCAATTTTCAAGCCAACAATGGAAGCTAAGATCAAGAAATTATTAGGTGCTAAAACAATATGCCTAGTAAAATATTTAGCTTGGATAGCTAATTTGGTACTAGTAAAAAATGAGGATATGAGACTATGTGTTGATTTTAGAAATCTAAATGAAGCCTCAATTATCTATAGACACTTGCTTCCAAGTATTGATGAAATGCTTATTAAAGTATTGGTGATGTGGAGTGTACCTCAATAGATCCTAATAGGATCCATTCCACAAGCTTCCTAAGCAAAATTCAACTTAGAAGTAAGAACAAGATAAAGAATTGGAGAAAATTCTTCTTCTTATAAAAAAACTCTTAAAATGTAGAGAAGAATATCAAAGATGATGAGCCAAGCTTAACTCGCAACTCTCATAAGGATCTTAGAGGTCACACATGTTCCTTCTTAGTCCTAAATTGCACACAATGAAGCTAAAGCTTAGGACAAGACACTTATAAGAGATTCTTTCAACCTCTCTCAAGTTCTTTCCCTTTCCTCTCACTCAAACTCTTCTTATACAATGCTTAAAATTTCTCTTGGACAAGCCCTCACCTTGCACATGATCACAAAAGGCTAGTTTTATTACTTGGACTACCCTTCTCCTTGTGACTAACTTGCTTCTTCTGATTAGCCACATTGGCCTTAGGCCTTTGATGCCTTTTTATAGCTTCTTGGTGTGACCTTTTATCTTTTCTCCAATTTATCATTTAATTTAATGTCCATTAAAATTCATATGAGATGTTTTGGAGAAATAGGAGATGCCTTTCTTGAGTGTAGAGATGTTAGAGGAGACATCTTGGCTATTGGAAAGATGTCTTGCTTGCTAGGGCTAAAAATAAAGATGCTTGTTTTGAGGTTTAGAACATTCTAATGCCTCCAAACAAGTCCCCATAGATCCCTAAACCCCCTAAACTCAACAAAATGATCCCAAAAACCTCGAAACATGCCAAAACACCCAAGAATCATCATCAACAAGATCAACACAAGAAGACACACACTAATAGGACACTCATTCAAGGTATATTGAGGATTACACAAGGGCTTAGGGATGTTCTCATCAATTGGGATGCCAATTATATTCATTTTTAGATGGTTTTTTGGGTTATAATTAGATGGTAATAGGTAATGATGATAGATACAAGGCAACATTTATCATAATGTGAGGAATTTTTGCATACAAAAGAATGCTTTTTCGCCTCTCAAATGCAGGAGCTATATTCCAATGAGCTATAAATATTGCATTCAAAGGGATTATTGGAAAATTAGTGGCTATTTACTTTGATGATATCACAGTATATTCAAAGCATGAACAATATTATATTTTTCACTTATAATAATTATTTGAAAAATGTAAAGAATTCAATATTTTTTTGAATCTCAAAAAATGTATTTTAAGAGTAAAATCAGGAATTTACTTGGACACATAATTTGTTAAAAAGAAATAATCATAAATCAATCTAGGATAGAAGCCTTCCAAGGTATAAGACATCCTACAAATAAGTCATTAAGATCATTCTTTGGAAAAATAATTTTTGTAAATAGATTTATACCATGATTCATAGAAATAACAAAACCTCTTTTACAAATGTTATAAAGAATGTGAAAGTAGGAAAGAAAAAATAGTTATTAAAAGCCTTATAATGAATAAAGAAAGCTAGTTATACACTTTTGCATCAACAAAATCTTTGTCTACTAGATTAAGACAAAGAAATAGAAATGAAGAAAACCACATCAAATTCTTTGATTATCAATTAAAAAAAGCTGAGAAGAAGTATTCTAAACTTGAAAAAAAGAATTTGTTGTAATAAAAGCTCTAGGTAATTTCCAGTATTATTTAGAAGATACGATAATAATTTTTATCTTAGAATGAGGCTGGTCTCAAGAGATGTAATTGGATAATTAAGCTATAGTAGTTTTAAGTTCATCTTAGAAATTTGTAAAATAGTTAAAAATATGGAATTGGCCAAGATGATGTCAAAAGAACTTGAAGATGAAATATTAGCTCTTACTAAAATAAGGAATTAGTACGATGATATAGTGATGTTTCTCATTCAGCAAGGAATTCTCAAAAATTTAACTAAAGGTCAAAGAAGAGATTTTTTCCATAAGATACATAGATATATTCTTACTCAAGGAATCTTATATAAAAATGATGTCGAAGGATACTATTGGAATGCATATCCAATTAAAAGATTGAAGAAATCTTCAGCCAATCCCATGATCATAAAGGCTTATATTATGAATCCTAAATATCTGTGATGCAACATATTTTAAGATATGAATTTCATTGACCTATGATGTATAAGGACCTACAAAAAAATTATAGCTTCTTATAAATGTCAAATTCATGGACCAAGACTAAGACAAGGAAGCACTTCATTAATGCTAGTAGTACTAGATAACCTTTTCAGCAATAGTAATTAGATTTTATAGGAGCTATTGCTATATCTCTAGTAGGACATAAACCTGTTCTAATACCTAATGATTATTTTACTAAATGGCCAAAAGCTAAAGCCTTTAGAATAAATACATCTTATGATGTAATCAAGCTCTTAGAACATTACATCATAAATTGATTTGAAATGCTAGAATCGTTGGTTACTAATAATGGTACAACTTTTTAATCTATTGAATTTATAATATGATCTTTAGAGAAATCAATTCTACTTTATTCATCTTCAAATTATTATCCTCAAGGAAATGGTTTAAATGAATATACTAATAAAAAGCTAATTTCATATATTAAACATTCTATGGATAAGAACTCAGGGAACTAGCATGTATTACTGCAAGGAGATTTCTAGATAGATAGGATCAAAATTAAGAGATCAATAGCTACTACACCATTTGGTCTACTTTTTGGGTTAAATGTTTAAATAAAAAATTAAATTATATCATCAAAAATAGAATTAATGGAGAATTATAGCCCATGATTAGACAAAGAGCATGCATTAATGGCTTTATTGTTGAAAAGAAAGGCTAAAATTGATGAAGCTTAAGATAAACTCTTGTAAAATGTAGCAATAATGAAGCGATGGTTTGATTGTTGAGTGGAATAGAAGTTATTTAGGGAATGAGAATTGGTCTTGTTATAGAATATCAATAATAAGAATGATCATAACAAATTCTTAGATAAGTGGACTAGACCATTAATGATTAAACAACAAGTGGTAGATAACACCTTCAAATTAACTGCTTTAGATGGATAAGCATTATTTTAGGCAACCACCAACTTAAAATAGCTCAATGAAGGTCAATTATGATGTAAATATGTACATAATGTCATTTAACTAATCCTTGTAAAATTAAGTAAAGGGTTAAAGATGAGCTATAAATATAATATGTTTATTAATTCACCAATAGCCATGGTTGGGAAAGCAAGGTCCATAGTTAGAAGGAGATTGTTTGTATGACTAGGAAAGATCAAAATGAAAACTAGGTTCTTCATCTCTTATTTATTTGGATACGACCTTGGGCATGTGAAAAAGATTTACTATAGGGTAATTACATATGAAGCATCGTAAATTGTCCATTTATAACTTGGCTATTAGAGCCTAGTCCAAAATTTTAATGATGAAGATGTTTTGGCTTCTTAGCTTGAGAATGAGGAAGAAGAAAGACTTGGAAGTTCTAAAGATACCATGAAGAGGAAGAAAAACTTACAAAATTTGTATGTTTAGAAGCTTTGCATAACGACTCATGTTCTTAGAATGTTAAGTCAAGAACTAGAGCACATATCCAAGTAGTAATATAGATTGAGTATGATGGATTCATATAATGAAAGCTTATTAAGAAAATTATGATCACTATACAATGTCAGCCATATCCACTAGCTTGATCCCCTTTAGCTTTCTTATTAGTATTTTATGTTGATAAGCATTGGGGTTTTTTCATCCCTACTTAAACCTTACCCTGGTAGGAGGTTTCCCCAAAAGTATTTACATTTTTAATAATTTCTTTCAAATATATATATTGTATTTTAAAAAATTCTGTTTTACGTTGGAGGAATAATCCTTATTACAACAATACCACTTCATGGAATAGTAGCATTCCAACTAATGAGCTTATCTAGAAAACTCTTCATAAGTTTTTCACACCAATAGAAAGTTTGCTAAGATTAAAATAGTGTGATAGAACTAATACAATCATATGCATGTTGAACAAGTAGAATAATATTCTTAATAATTTCAATAATAAATACTATGGATTCATCATGTATTCTATCTCTAAACATTTTTTTTTCCTAGAAACATGAATGTGCAATATAAAAAGCCTTAGACAAACAACAGAGCTTTCAAAAGGAAAGTGTTCATAAAAATACCCAAAGATAAATCAAAGAGTTTTATTAATATAGTTGAGGTTCTAAGAATAATTCTAAATGATGGAAATTTTTAGTATTTAAAAGCTCAAAGGTCGTTTACTGATGAAGTATATTCATCAGCTCATTGATTCAAGCTTCATGAAATCAGCATGTAAAACTAGATTTTAAGCCTAAAAAATTTGTTTCTAAAGTATGCTCATTTGCCATGATGGATGATTAGGATCAAAACTAGAAGTAATTTCACCTTAATAAGATTTTAAGGAGAGAGCCTGTGAAGGTATAGTTTGAATTAAAGGATCACTTCTTTGGATAATGTGTTCAAGCTTACAAAGATTATTTATAAAGCAAAATCAATACAAATTGGTTTTGTAGAACCAAAAAACTAGTTCTACAAAATGATTTCAAATTTGGATCCACCATGTTAGCTTATGATATGTCAACATTTATGTCAATGCTTAAGGTTGGACCACTAATTTAAGTTACATTTGTAAAGGCTCATAGAACTTAAATTTTTTTCTACATAGAGGAATAAAAGTAGTTTTACAAAGAAAGCTCAAGTCATTTTGCCACATTAGCTTATAAAATTGAAGTAGTTTGTAGAACCAAAGAATTGATTCTAAAAGAAAGCCCAAAATGGTTCTACAAACCACATTAGCATTTAGCATAGAGCAAGTTTGTAGAATAAAAAGAAGATTCTTTGAATTAAAGCTCAATTGGTCTTATAAGCCACATTACTTGATCGAAGGACTGAAAGCTTAGTGGAGGGAAGCTTAGCTTATAGAATTTTAAAATAAGTGCTATAAAAAGAGATAGAATTGATTCCATGAAGGATTTTTAATTTTTCACATTGAATTTGGAAAGGTGAGCTTTGTATAATTAAAAAGAAGTTTTACAAACTATCTCTAAATTGTTTCTATGAGCCACATTAGTTAGGCACCACCTGACTAACATAAGTAAGCTTAGACCCTTTCAAAAAGCTCATTTGTAAAATCCACATAAGAAAAATCCAAGGACACAGTTTGCAGAACCTAATATTTTTTCTTTAAGAAAACTCTAAAATGGTTCTACAAATCACATTAGTGCTTAGTTTTAGAAAAGGTTTGTAGAACCAAAAATTGGCTCTACAAGGAAACTCAAAAATTTAGTTCTACAAGCCATAGTGACACTTTTAAAAATAATAAAACTCAAAATATGATTCTATAAGAAAAACTTGAAAGTAACTCTATGAGTAAAACGTATTTGTCACACAAGCTTAGGGAAGAGGTGCTATTCATAGAACCAAAATTTGGTTCTAGTAACAAGCTTATTTTTGGATCTACCATGTCAGCAAGGTGAGTGGGTGAGCTCATAGAAACTAAAATCAATTCTAAAAGAGAGGTTTAAATTGGTTCTACAAACCACATCAATGCTTAATTTAGAATGGATTCATAGAACCAAGAATAGGTTTTATGAACAAGAGCTAAATTTGTTCTACAAACCACATCAAAATCAAAAGCAGAGTCTCATTCTAGACGCTTAGATATGAGGCTTGTAAAAAATGAAAAGAATAAATTTTTTAGATGTTCAATTGCAATTTTAATGCAACTTAGCAAGGCTTAGTGCATGAAAGATCCTATGAAATTTGAGCTAAGATGATCTATAAGCCACATAAGCTCAAAAGTATAGGAAAATTCATAGAAAGAAAAAGTGATTCTACAAATGAGTTTTATAAGCCATGTAAGGTGGCAACTTAGCTCTAGTCTAGGAATTCAAAACATGGGACCCACTAGGGAGTAATAAGAGAAATTTATGCACATGCTTAATTTTAATTTTAATCTAGCTTAGTAGACTAAAGAAAGTCAAAGATTAGAAAAAAGATAATTAAGGAAGATCTAAGCTTAATCAAAAGCCATGTAAACAAAATATTTGTAGAACCAAAACTTGGTTTTATAATAGGCTTATGGATTTGAAAGAACAATCAAGCCTTAAAGAAATTAATTGCACAAAAGAGCATAGGGCTCCACGTTAGCATATGCTTAAAATTGGTTCTAAGAAAAGCTCTCCATTCAAGTCACAAAACAAGTAGAACCAAATATTGGTTCTACAAAATAGCTTAAGTTTGACTCTACTAGCCATGCTAGCATTAAAAGAAGGAAGAGTTAAGGAAGTTTATTTGACCTTCAAAGTTAGTGAAACCAAAATATGATTCTATAAAATAATTTTACTGATATGAGATGTCGGTCTAATATCTCTTAATCATCTTAAGATAAGGTAAAGATCTAGATTAATGAAATAATAGAAAAACTTAATAAAAAAGCTATTCACATTGAAGCTCATAGAGATTAATAATATCAAAGAAGTATCTCAATGAATTAAAGACAAATGACATGTATCAATAGATGATTTTAATAGCTTTTGTTCAAGCAAGTAAATTAGTATCAGTGATTTGAGTATTAATTCACATAGGCATGATGAATTTTGAATTATAGAGCTAATACTAAGTAAATATAGAGCATTGTTATAGAACAAAGCTAGAGTTATACTAGAGAGCCAAGACTAAAAGTTTCAAAGCACAAGAAAACTTTCTAAACTAAGCTTCCTTTGCAAAACATCAAAATGTATCATAAGGACAAAGGGAAAACACTACCAAAATTCCAAGATGTTGATACATTCAACTTTTTAGATTATCTACAAGAATTTAAACTAAACATCTATCAGATACAATAATGGATTAACATTGGGTGTTTGGAACTAGAGCAAGAGGAAAAATAGCTATTCAATTTTAGTGAAGACCATGATTTGACTAAAAAGATAAAACTCAACAGTTCAAAAAAATGGAAAATTGGTGCAAATTATATGAGAAGATAGGCCTTTAAAAGCTTAGTTTGAAATCTAGGGCTAATATAAAAAGGGATGTGTTCAATAGTTTGATTGCTAAAATAATATATGAGAAGAAAAAGATTTGTTTAAGAGGAAATACAGAGTACTTCATCGACATCAATGTCAAAAAAGAATATGAGCTTTATGGCCTCATCAAGCCCGATAATATAGAAGTAGAAGCTCAATAATTCAATAAAGAGCATTTAGTGGCAAGTTGTAAGCACACCCAAAGATAGAAAAGATCATCAAACTCCTACTAGAATAGCTTGCAAAACCTTGAGAATACTAGAATACTATTCCAAAAGTGATAAAGCCTAGGTATCCCCATCAAATTTTTGTTTTATCTTTCAATTTTTGTTTGATATGTGAAATTAAGTCTATTTTAGATTATCATGTTTGATCTTGGATAGCTTTAGAGAATAAATTTTTTTTTCCTAGTTCAATATATGAATGATATGTTGTAGTGGAGCTTAGCTAAAATTCATGAACAAGGAACTCAACTACATTTAAGCTTCATCTTAATGGATTGTTTACTAAGTGAGATACCTAAGCTAGAATGGATAGTCCTACTCTTTATTGTATATGGCCCACAGTTTAGAACTTGACTTGAAGATCCATGGTATGAATTTTTCCTACTCATTTACTAGAATAACTATCTAAATGCCTAATCCTTAGAATTTTTGATGAATTATGCAAATCCCTATCTTTTCCAATTCATCTTAGAGCTTTGCCACCACAAGTAGATCAATATATTATCATTGAAAATGAAGAATAAATGTTATAGAGTTGTTTTTCTTCATGCCTATTACATCTAGATTTTGATAGCACAATTTAAAGGCTAGCCATATAAGCTACAAAGATTTGTAGCTCCATTTTTAGCAACTTTAAAATTAGGAAGAGAGATGTGGAAAAGTCCCTTAAGGCATGATTACAAGCACAAAGAAGTTTTTCCTTTGAAATTTGGCTTCTAGGAATTCAATAATGTAGGGCATCACAAAGGAATAACTAAGAGGTACAAAGAGAGACTTATTTTCCTTTGTATTTCAAGAGAATATATTCATCTACTAAAACCAAAAAGTGTGTCATCCTCATGAAACAAATATAACATACCAAAGAGCTTTAGATAACGAAGTGAACCAATTTAAAGATGAAGAAAAAGAGTATTTAAGGAGAAACTTATCAATGAATCACTCAATCTTCATCTTTGATAAACCAAATATAAAATTTTGTAGATGGGTGAAGAGGAGAGATCATCCTTTTGCAAGAAATGTTTTAGAAAAATATCTAGCTCTAATGGGGTAGAGTTACTTCTTATGGAAGCTTGAAGATCCTGAAGATGCTATGCTTGATGAGAGGTTCCCACCCAGTAGTGCTTAATATGCAAGGGTTAAAGGAGTTAGAAAAATGAAGATTGACAAAATAAAAGCCAATAATGAAAAGCAAC
>MNCI01007341.1:162955-195694 GCA_015680685.1 Gnetum montanum
GAGTTTTGGTAAGGATGGATGAAAAATTGTTGTTGAAACATGTGCCTAAGTGTTGTATTTATAGATAGGCATGCATGGCTCAATATCGGATATCCGATGTTGTAGCATGGGCTTCGATATCAGATATGTGATATTGCAACTCTGATATTAGATGCTTGATATCACAACCATTGAAAACTTCATCGTATCAATTATATATATGTTTAGAGCATATAGCTAACACAAATATTCATAATACTTTCATTAAACATAATGATGTCTTAAATAAGTATAAATATTAGAATTAAGCTTATGACTTGGAATGGGCTTCTAAGGTTTTTCCCTCATGCACTCTTACACAAGAGGCCGTAATATTTGGTTTCTTACCTATCAGGTCAAAAAACTCTCATTTCCTATGGAAGATCCTTACGCCCATCATCTTATATAATATTTGAAAATGTAGATGTACCACACTTTTTCAAAAGACAATTATTTCAAACTCCTTACAACTAACTACTTCGGAAAAAATGCAAATTCTTCGGCATGTTCA
The DNA here is from genome assembly GCA_015680685.1 of Gnetum montanum. Lineage (NCBI taxonomy): Eukaryota > Viridiplantae > Streptophyta > Gnetopsida > Gnetales > Gnetaceae > Gnetum > Gnetum montanum. The sequence continues at coordinate 163,485 of MNCI01007341.1, forward strand.
CTTCCAAATTATATCTCAAGCCCCAAAATTCAAGATGAATGCTAACCAGTTGTTTTTCTTATTGCAGCCATGGAGTCATATCTAAGATCCAAATAATCCCCATCATCAAGCCTTGCTTCAGAAGAAAGTCTCCTAATTAAGCCACAGTTTTCTACACCATTTGGCCTTTTTCCTCTTTCTTCCACCTTTGTTCTCATTCGACAATCCACATCCAGGAAAAGATACATACATTTCAGTGAATGGTTGATCTCTGGAATGCATTTCCACACCCTGTGGAATGCTAAGTTTAACATGTTTCCTCTATAATAGTCTTAGTCAACATGGTTTCTCTTCCTCCTTTCCTCAATCTATATGTCTTGAAGTAGCTTATGTACTAAATTTTGTTTTCTATTAATAAAATTCTCTTTTTGGGGTCCGACACCCTCCACACCCCCCCATATGCTCTTCAAGTTTATCAATAAAAAGCCCATATAATTATGAACACATATAACATGTTAAATATTTTTAACTAAAAATTAAAGATATCAAAGTTGCAATCTTTCCATGGTTGAGAAAACTAGCAAAAGATATAATAATGGGAATTGTACAATGTGCAAAAGCTAATTTATCATCAATAATGATTAAGTAAGCTATTTTTTAAAGAATCTACAAAGAGTAATTAAATAGTGTTGCATAGAGTATTTTTATTAATTTTCATTTTGAAGTTTACTTCATATTGTATATGTGCTCATTTCAAAATAGGTAAAACCAAATTTCAAAATTTACTCTATAAGATTTAGTTTTGAGCCCAGGCATAAGCATTCAAAAAGATGTTAAACTTTCACTCATTTACTAGCCCTTTTGAAATACTTATAACTTGCATGTGCAAATTTTATAGTTTCAATTTCAACATGGTATTTATATACATCAAATAAATATAGAGGTTGAACACATTCACAAATTTTTATTTATCATTTTCAAATAATACATTAGAGCTTCACTGATTTTATAAAGTGTAGCATTATAATTTTTGCTTGGTATACACCCGAGACTCAAGTATCCAAAAGAGTGCTATATTGAATTTTTACCTTAAAAAATATAGTATTAAATATTTATTCATTAAAATTTACTTCTTGATTAATTAAAAAACCCATGTTAAATTTTTCTAATCAAAAATCATTCATTTAGGAAATAGACATACACAATAAAAATAACGATAATGCATTAAAAAAAAAAACAAAAGTATGAACTCAATATTGCAATGGTAAGATGAGTAAAGTGGACTAAATGCCATGCCATACTTATTGGTCAAGAAATTACTAGGAGTAGTGAGTGGAAAATGATCAACCAAGGTCAACACTAGTTACATCCTCTATTCTGTAACTACAACCAACTCAACATCTATGAAAGGATCTTTACCTTAATTTCCGAAAAATTCCTTGTTACATAGATATCATCTAGCCTTAAATTTGGTTGATACCAACTTTATCATGCACTTGATTCACAGTTACCTTTAGGAGGAAGATAACAAAACATTCTAGGATTTGCATGATGCTACAAATGCTCTCTTCATCACTACCATGAATGATAAGTTTTTTGCACTACTCATACCGATTGAGGATGGGTGGAGTGACGATGGCCTTATAGAACCATCCTTAGTCATCAAGGCAATGTTGAATTCCTAATGGATTGATGCTATGGAAAAGCTCTATAGCAAATCATCAAAAATAGCACATGGAGCCTTGTTTCTCATCCATATAGTAAGCTAACTATTGGTTTAAAATCACTATTTGAAATTAAATGAAATAAACATGGTGAAGTGGACAAATTCAAAGCCCACCTTGTAGCCAAAGAATACCTTCAATAATAAGGAGAAGAATTTAATGAAAGCTTTGCACCTATCTCTTGGATGATTTTTAATAAAATTTTTCTTGGAAAAGCAACACATGTTGGCCATGTAAATTTTCAACTTGATATCACATCTATCTTTATTAGTTGATTTACTAGAGGTTTATGTGAAGCAACCATTGGGTTTTATTGATGAAGAAAAAAGAAATCATGTCTACAAACTTCACAAAGCATTATATGGGCTTAAGTAAGCTCAACATGCTTGGTATGCTTGGATTCATGCATTTATCATGCAAGTAGGCTTTACAAATCTCCAATTCCAAATAACCATATATAATAAGGTATCATGTGATGATCATATTTTTGTTTGTTTATATGTAGATGATTTAATATATTTCTCATCTACACCTGCATTAGAAAATAACTTTCTTAATGCTATGAAAAATGAATTTGAAATATCTAACATAGGAAAGATGTCATATTTTTTGGATTTTCACATTTTCTAAAGATGTAAATCTATTTAGATTTTCCAAATGAAGTTTGCCCAATACTTGCTTACAAAATTTGGCATGACTAGTTGTAATACCTTAGATACACCACTTGCCCTTAGTACAAAACTTACCAAGGATGATGCATCACCATCCTTCAATCTTTCATTATATTGATTCCTTATTGGTAGCCTCATGTATCTTTCTAATACTTGTCCAAACATTTAGTTTGCTATAAATTATCTCTCTCAATTCATGCAAGATAGGCATAAATCATATTTGAAAGCTACAAGGTGGATTCTGTGATACCTATGAATTATGATAGATTATAGAATCACATTTCATCAGTATTAAAATTTCAAGATATGAGAATATACTAATGTGGACTAGGGAGGTGACCTTGAAGGTTGTAAATCAATTTATGGATTTTGATTTTTTTAGTCCTTCTGTTATTTCTTGGGGATCAAAGAAGCAAACTACAATTGTTCTCTCTACAACTAAAGCTAAATATGTTTTCACATTGAATAGTATTATACAAGCTATATGGATCCACTCCATCTTCATAGAAGCAAAATATATTTTAGATCCTTATATTTATTTATATTATGCTAGTACATGTGCTATTGTGATGGCTCATAATCTATACACAAGTGATCTAAATATATAGATATCAAGCATCATCATCTCAAAAGTTTGATTTAAGATCATACTTAGCTTAGTACATCGTGGGACTAAAGGTCACATTGTGGATATTTTTATCAAAATATTGAGCTGTGAAAAATTTAAAACTTTCAAAGATTTCATTGGAGTGTAATCTCTTACCATTATGAGAGGGTTTGTGGAATATGATGATTAGATGTTCTACAAAAGAAATTGATAGATCTCATCCATAAATTTATATTAAATAAGATGAGATATGATAAGTATTTTCTATCTATTTTCATTATTAGTTCATTTCCTATTATGAAGATCCTTAAATGAGATGATAAGGATTATTCCCATGATTTTCTAGATCCATGCTTATATCTCAAATCAATTCTTGGGAGATCAAGCCATATATAATTGTAGTAGCATATGATCATCAATAAAAGAGTTTTACAAGAGTGCATGTTTTTTCTAATGTAGTTCCTCATTTCTTATTATTTTAGATCATAGATAGAGGGTCATATTGATAAAGAGTTAACCATTGGCATGGAACAATTCTCAAGTATAATTATGGGCTCGATTACTTTCACAACGTCATTAAAGAAAAAAAAGTTTTGAGATAGTGGTAGAGTAAATGGTTAATGGAATGTTAATGGGTGATTGCTATGAGATCAAACCATCTTTTCAAAAACGTAATTCATGGCAGCATTTCTTAAATTTATGAAGCAAAGGATAAGTTGCATTTTTGGGATAGAATCTCACCTCATGAATAAGCTAGGGTTTGAGCTATCAAGTATTTGCTAAAATGAGTTCCAATGAGTTGATGTATCTTATTGGTCTTTCATTCATTTGATATTATTGAGGTGAGGTAAGTAGTATCCATGGAGTTAATGTACTAGGAATGCATCTTATTATGTTATGATTTACCTTGGATCATAGTGCATTCTATGGGCATGGTTCATATTGAACATGGTGAACTTCTAATGATGATTTGTGGTTGACTTTGAAGAATGGCTCATAATTCGTCCTTGAATTGTGGTCAACCCTTCATTCTAATTCATCCTAGGTCATGGTTTTCTTTGATACCAATTGTAATTTCTTGTTCAAATATCATAATACATATCAGACATATGTTATGTTCAACATTATGCACAGTGAAGAGAATTGGAAAAATGTAAAAGAAAATAAAAAGAAATTATATTAATAAGGTAATTGGAATTGAATTAGTGTATATGGATTATACTTTGAGGGTCTCCTAAGGCTATCTTCCTTTAGCTCATATGCTTTAGAGGCAATTTATCATTACCACCATGATTAGGCCTAAACATAAATTGAAGGGATGGCCAAGTCCCTTCTTGTCTCGCTTTACCAAATACCTATTACTTGCCTTTATTGGCTTCATAACTCCATGATGACATGACCTTCAAGTTATTTGTATACATACCTTAGGTCAAATCCCTAAAGGTTACATCAAGAGACATATCTTTTAGAGGGTTGTGATGTCACTAACATCAACTAACCTCTAATTAACCAAGATTTTTAAACTTAGAGTTCCAATCAATATTCTTAATTATTTTCATAACACAAATCTTTTCTTCATAATATGTTACATTCCTCCATTCTTCATAACTTGTAACACTAATTGACACTACTGTAAAATCTAGTTATTATTTATATTGTATATTACATTATGAATAACTTGTTTTGGTTCTATGACTAATCTTTCATTCTTCACTAACTTTGTAATGAACTTAGCTTCACATTCTTCTCTTGTTATTTATTGAGCTTTATAATGAACTCAACTTCACATACCACATACTTCATAAAGCCATTACTAACTTAACTTCATCATCACTTGTAGTCCTACTAGATAGGCTTCCTATCTTCTTTAAGAAACTTGAACCAAGCTATGAATGACATCACTTGAATCTTCTATTCCTCTTTAGGAATTTGGACTTGTGTCATAAAAGTTTTCTAATGATGTCTTCTGCAACATCTTCTTACTATTTTTACAAAGAGAACTATTGCTTTCTTCTTTTTACCTTACAACTATTTTGAATTGTAAGGAGAATTTTGAGTTACAAATGACTTGGAATTAAACTACTTGTGTTCTACTTACTGTTGTTCCAAGTTAGTAGAACATGATTTCTTCTCTTTCTTTGATTTTTTTCTTACTTTACTTCTTACTACTTATTTCTTTTATACACATTGTAGTTCAAGTTTCACTCTCTTTCATACTTTTTAGGAAGCTCTAATAGTTCTTGGGATATGTTGAACTCTTTGTAATTAGTTATGGATTACCTACTATTTAATATTATGGATTACAAAATTGATAATTGTATATTTAATACTAACACTTCCCTCAAAGCATTAATTTCATAATTTACATTTCTAATTTTCTTAACAAAGCTAGTGAGTGGATCACTTGATGATATGCAAAGTGTAAAAATACTTCATGGTGGCTAGTCATGAAATACCCAACATTCACATAACAATTATTCCCCTTCACTAAAGAAAGTTTTAGAAAACAAGATGAGATTTGATAGGAAGAAGAAACCAAAAAGCACTTCATTATCATCACATAAAATAAATCTTTAATCAAACATCATGAATTAATAAGAGGTGGAAGGAAGAGGGATTACTCCATATTAATAAAAAAGTAACACAGGAACAATGGCAACACTCACAATGGAAATTTTAGGATCTTTCACTATATCATTCGTAGTGCATTCTACAATTTTGATATGGGTGGGTAGAAGAAGTGATTGTGTAACTAGGAAAGAAATTACCAAAGATGTATATGAGGTTAAAATTAAAACTAAAGCTTGTAGTTGAAGCTACTTTAGTTGATACGTGTGTGTACTCTGTAGTTGCTTCTTGAGGTTCATAGTTGTTTGTATATCTAACTACAATGTCTTTCATAACTTCTCAACCTTAGTGTATGTAGAATGCATTCTAGCCTTAACTTCATTAGTGATCTACTAGGTAGTAGAAATATAGCTACCAACACTTTACTTTTTTTCATTAAATCCTTGTTTTCTTTCTTAAGGAGGAAAATCATAGATTTAAAGGAAGTAATTTCCTTCTTAAGCTTTTCAGTTTTATCTAATGTACTTGTTGGTAGTATGGTTGATGTTATTGTATAAGCATCTAGGACCTTAAGCTTTGGCTGAATCTTCCTCTTTTAATTAATCACTTCTTTCCTAAAATTGCTATATGTACTTTTCATATTCTTGTCTTCTTCAATAGGTCTTCAAACTTATTATCTAGCAACTATTTCTTTGCTTCCATCAATGGAATCTTCCTTGTAGTTGTGATCTTAATTATGTCTCTCTTCTCAAACTTGCACAATAGTATAGCATAGATTCTGCATAGATATAGACATTTTCTTTTACTAATTCATGATTGTTTATAATATTTGGCTTACAACTTATATGAAAATATCTCACTTCTTCCTGAATTGCAACATGGGAATTTTTATCCTAAGTTTCTAATAATTCTTCCCAGAAAGCACAATTATTTAACAATACTTAGGCATAAAGAATAAAAATTTTGAACAAATAATTTTTGGCTCTTGTTTACCTACAAATCTTAGAAGACATAGTATCTATATAGGTCCTAAGGACATGAGTATTTTTCATCATGTTCAACAACTAACAATTATAAGCTAGGACATTTTCATCCACTTGAGATTTCAATTGATGAAGTTACTTGATGGAGCCTTCTAAATTTACTTCTTTTGCTTTCTCCTTCTATTTCCTTTTTCCTTTTAGGTGAAGCTATGAGCCATCCATGCCTTCTTCAAAAACTTGCTCTATTGGTTGCCTATTATTGTTGCTATCACACTTTCTAGAGGCCCTCATACTTACAATTTGAGTATCTAGAACTTGAGAATGTTCAAGGTTTGATCTTTCCTACTACCTCAAAACTTCTTTGCTAGAGAGATTTACCACTCACTGTTCTTCCAAACGTATTTGAAGGATATTGTATTGCATAGAGGGTATGTCTTTTGAGCCTTTAGGAAAATGATTGTAAGTAATCTTCCATATGAAAATTGGATTAAAACTCCATTCTTTAGCTTATTGATTATATTGTAGAAATTTTTCTACAAAAATCATGGCCAAAAATACTTGACCTTCCACCAAGAAAAATAGTACAACATCTTTAATGTACTCCATTGAATAACATTTTTTGATTAGTGTAATCCATCCAAGAATTGTAGATTTTTTCCCTAGAGTGAATAGGCTCACTAATTCAATTAAGACTCACATAAGGATTTTCCCTTTGCTATTTCTAGAACCAAGAAGATAAGGAAGTAGGGATATGAGAAGTTTTATCAATTAAAAAAGTATCTATGAAATGAACATAGATATTCTTGTCATTAGTAATACTACAAATCAAATCTTTCTTGATGATGACCTTTGCTAATCTTTCTTTGTAATGGATTTTGATTACACTACTATCATATGAGTTCAGGCTTAACAATACTTCTTCATGTGACATTACATATTTTTGTGAAAAATCCAAAACCTATATCTAGCCATATTGATTTCATCCAACCTCTTCAATGTTTCTACATTTGGCATCATTATCAGAAATTCTTGTTGAATGAAATTTTTCTCCTCGTTTCCAACATTTCAAGCATTAGTCTTACAAGATGCAAAACAAAGGTCTCACAACCATCTAGAACAACTTCAAATTTTCTCTCTTCTTCATTGTTGCAAATCTTACTATAAGGATCTCTCTTAGGGTTCTTACTCTCTCATGTACTATGATTTTGAGGATCTAACACAATCAGTGAATTTTGGAGGCTCAAATTCTTTCTTAAATATATCTTTTTTGCTTGTCATATTCATGAATGTTCATGACATGAACTTGATACAATTTAATTTTTATTAATTATGTCAAGTGTATGTACATTTATTGATGTGATTTTTGATTGATTTTGTAACAATGAATATGAAATATGTTCATTCATGCCATTTGGCATATTTAATGTTTTTAGGTAGTGGATTTGGAAATCTTTTCCAATCTTTATTGATTGTTATCATAATTATAACCTTTAAGAGATCAAGTAGTCATGCTAGTTGTTTGCATTAACATACAATCATAACTTAAATTAGGTAGGATTGACTTGCAAGGCTTCTTAGGTAGTCTATTTGGAAGCCAAAGGTTATAGTTATACAAATAGTTGCTATTTCTTGAAATAAGGATTTTTTTCCTTTATTCTTGAATCTACCGTAATTTCCTTGGATGTAGTTGTAATTGCTTTGATTGTTTCCATAGTATTTTTTCTTATTGTCTTGATCTAACAGCCAATTCTATATTGCATTCATCTTGTCTTCCAAACCTAACACCAAGTATGTCAAATACTCCACTCAATGTTGTTGTAGTGGATGTACTCCTAAAGGTTGCTTATGACTAGAATATGTGGGAAGTTCTAGGACATCTTTCAATATCCTCTTGAGATTTGTCACCTACCCAAGCATCTTCTCCATCTTGTATTTTCACCAAAGAAGAAATTAGATGATGGCTTAAGTTTTATACTTCTTGATTTTCCTCTTCCTCTAAATATCATTTTTATAGCATCCTTATTAAAGCAAGTTCACTCCACAACTAAATCACCTTTAAATACAAAATTTAGATATTATGCAAATACAAAATGTTTTGCTAGAAAACAAGAAAACTACTTGTCTTCATTTAATTTATTAGAAGATTACAAGAGGGTTGTGAAAACCTATTAACAAACAAAACTTCTCACACTTACATAATATTGTAGAGTTTGAGGCTCTACAACTGCACAATGGTTGATCTCAATGCAAGATACAATCAATAGAGAATCTTCCCCATAACCCAAGATTGAGATCTTGACTTACAAGTAAGAAAAAAGAGAAAAGAACACATAGACTAATGCACCACAAGTTGATCTTGAAGCTATAATCACCAATTACACTCATCCAATGTGTAGATCTCTCTTCTCACTCCTAGTCAACAATGGCAAATACAACAATATTTATCACAAACATAAGAAACCTCGAAACCTTACCTCAACTCCATTTGAGGCTCTTTATATATTTTCCAAGTCTTCTCATCTTCTCCTTGGCTATTTTCATCCTTTTCCATCATGTTTTAGCTATTTCTCAAATTTGGATGGGTGTTTTTGGAAGCTTTCCTAATTGTACAAGTCTTTTCTTATCTTTGGGAGACGTCTCCTATGAAATACTAGCTCTTAGGAAAGATGTTTCCTTTTTTTCCAAGACATCTTTTTCATTGGCAAGATGTCTTGTGTAAGAAATATCATTTCAAGGGAATACATCTTCCCAAAGACATCTCCTTCTAAAATAAGATGTCTTTTCTAAAACTTCAGCAAAAAACAACAAGATGTATTCTCTCATCTCTAGATGTCTCCTATCAATCATAGGTCTTAGACAAAATGTTTTCTAGTCCTTCAAGGCAACCTCTTCAAGCTTGAAAATTACAAACACAAACATTTAAGAAAGAAAAAAGGGGATTGGAAGAGGTGTCCCTACACCAACTCTCCCACCCTTCAAAAAGTAAACTTAGATGAACAAGGAAGTAGGGGTTGAAGTCATCCCCCACTCATGAAGTTTGGTTTCATGGATCCATATAGCATCATCAACAAATTAATCCTTCCAATGGATCAAATATTCATACCTCTTGACTCCTCAAGTGCTAGAAGCTTTTCTTCACTTGAGTACAATTACATTCCTCTCCAGTAAAGGCTACTAATCAATAGCCATATTTAACTCATCAATGCTATCCTATATGGCCTCCTCATTAGCCAGTCCATGATAATGTACAAATTTGAAACATTAAACAAAAAATATATAACAACATATTTTGTTAAAATCAATCTCAAAACCATTATCATTGATTTTAACCTTGATTTTGAAAGGCCCCATCTTCTTAGCTTTCAATTTGAAGAAGTTAATACCTCTCAACTACTTCTCTTCAAGTGCACCCAAACCAAGTTACCAGCAACAAAATTAGACTTTAGTTTTCCCTTATTCCTTTTAAGGACTCTCTCTTTAGTCTTCTTCTTAAGCTTTGATTTTGCTTGTGCATGGAAATCCCTCATCTCTTGCACAAAATTAACACTAAGTTAAGCTTCATCATCAAAGCTCTTCAAAGTGTTCACCATCTTTGGATAAAATCTATAGTTCACCTCAAATAAGCTTTTTCTAATAGCAATATGAAAAGAATTACATAACAAGTTTTCCCACTTATTTGGTTGTCCATCACATAAACATCTTAATAGGCTTAACAAGGATTTATTTAGCATCTTCATTTGGCCATCAAATTGTGGATGATATGCACTAGAAAAATTCAACTTTGTTTCTAAAATTTTCCAAAGGAAAGTTCAAAAATGGATTGTGAACTTGGAGTCTCTATCACTAGCAATATTCAAAGGAATACCATGCAACTTCACAACATGCTAGAAAAACAAATTTGTGACATGAGAAACATCACTCACCTTCTTGTATGGAATGAAATGTGCTATCTTGGAGAACCTATCAACAACAATAAAAATTGCATCGTTCCCACTCTTGGTCTTTGGAATACCACTCTTAAAGTCCATTGACATACTTTCCCATGGACCTTTGGAAATTGGCAAAGGCATATAGTATCCATCCACACCTTTACTTCCTTTGAACTTTTGACATGTCAAGCACTCCTTCATAAACTTTCAAACTTCCATTGTTATACTAGCTCAAGAATAGTACCTACCCATACGTTCCAATGTAACTTGCCATGTCATTGCAATACTTTTCAAACATCATCTTTTTTCTAAAATCACAATTAGGAAGACATACCTTTTCATTTTTAAATAAAAGTTCATCTTGAATAGCCTCTCCACTAGTCTAGCCTATTCACCAATGGCTCTTTAAGGCTTCTTTAAACCTACCAAAAATCAACAACATGCTCATACAANTCCAGACTTTCCACATGAGGTACGATAAAATTAACAACATGCACTCTAGAGAACACATCAACCACCACATTATCTTTTCCACTTTTATGCTTCAACACAAAATTAAACTCATAGAATTAAACTCCTATACTTATACAACCCACTTCATGTGCTTTACACTCAACTTCTTTTGTTGGTTTAGGAATTGAAGTGCTTTGTGGTCTGTCATCAAAGTGAACTCCTTGGATAATAAGTAATGCCTCTAATGATAGATTTCTTGAAGAATAGTGTACAAATCCTTCTCATACACACTATAATTTTTCCTCGATTCATTCAAATTTTTGAAAAGAAAGTAATAAGCCTACCTTCTTATGAAAGTATCCCATCAATGGCAAGTCCACTTGCATCGACCTCCACTTGAAAAAGCTTTTGAAAATCTAAAATTGCAAACATCGATTTACTAGTAATTTTTACTTTTAACAAGTCAAAGCTCCCTTGGGTTTCATTATCCCACCTAAAATATTTATTTTTCTTCAACAAAGTAAACATTAGCCATAAAATACCACTAAAGTTTTGATGAACCATCTATAAAAACCTACTAAAACAATGAATGATCTTACATCCCCAACATTCTTAGAAGTTGGCCAATCCCTAATAGCCTTCACCTTGGTAGCTTCCATCTAAATCTAATTTTTAGAAATTTCATATGCTAAATATGTGATTTTCCTCTTGAAGAAATAGCTTTTCTTCACATTGATCACTAGTTGTACCTCCTCCAACTTAAGACACACCATCCTTAAGTTATCCAAGTGCTCTTCCTCACTAGAGCTATACACCAAAATATCATCAAGAAAGACAATACAAGGCTTACCAATTAAGTCCTTTAATAAATCAAGCATCAACCTCATGAATGTAGCAAGTGCATTCGTGAGTCCAAATGGCATCACCAAGGACTCAAACAATCCATGGTTTCTTGAAAACTATCTTCCACTCATCACCAAGCCTAATTCTGATTTGATGGTAATCATTTTTCAAATCAATTTTGCTAAAAATATCTACATTGGTAAGCACATCAAGGATATCATCCATCCTTGGAATACAAAACCTATACCTCATTGTTATCTTGTTCACTTCCTTGAAATCAATACACATCCTCCATTCATCAGTATTCTTCTTTGGCACTATCACCACTAGAACTACACAAGGTGAAATGGATTCCCTCATGAATCCATTTGCAAGTAACTCCTCTACTTGCCTTTGTAATTTAGCCCTCTAGTTTGGTGCCATTTGGTAAGCTCTCTTTTTTGGAATGGTAGCACTAGGAATGAAATCAATATGATATTGTACATTTCTCATTAGTGGTAATCCATCTAGTTTTTCCATAAATACCTTGGGAAATTTCTCCTTTAAGCCTAGCATACATGTAGGAAATTCAACTTGCAAATCATCATGATTAGTAGCACCAATTTTCATAACAAAAAAACCAAAACTAGTTTCATCATGTTCCTTAATATATCTCCTCTCTTCTAGAAGGATTAAGGAAGCATTAAGTAAGCTTTGCTACCTTACTTGTTCAGCTATCATATGAATCAAATCATGAATTCCATCAGGTCTAGCAACACTCCACACATTTCTTGCTTCATCAAACTAAGCACCATTATCAAAATTCCAAGGTCTACCAAGAATTACATCAACACAATCTATTGGAAGTACATCATAGTTCACAACATCATAAAATCTCCAATTTTAAATCGCAAAATACATTGTTCCCTCACCTATTGGGAAACATCTCTAGACAACCAATGTACTTTATAGGATCTTAGATGAGGATTGGTTACCAAACACAATCTAGCAACTGCCTTAGAAGAAATAACATTTTCTTGGGCTCCCTCATCAATCAAAACATGAATCCACTCCCCATTAAGCAAACATCTGGCTCCAATCCAAAATAAAAATTTCCTATTAGGGTGATTTCCTCTAATTACATTCCCCATGAATACACAGGAATTTAATTTAGAAACATCCTTAATTTTTGCAACATTAGGATTACCTCTCTAAAGACCTTAGCTTAATGTCTCTTTCACCTCCATGGTTTGCATATCCTTGCCCTTGGGTGCATTGTGAAGTGAACATTTCCATTGCTTGTGTTCCCATTTTCTACACTTAAAGCACTAAATTTTTGATGAGCTGCTACCTTGATCCTTTCCTGCCTTGCCTTGGTTCTTCTTGGATTTACCCTTCTCATTGTCTCTTTCAATCTTCTTATCATAGCTACCCTACTTGTCATCAATTTTATATTTGGATCCTTTTTAAGATTTGGATCCCTTCTCTTTCCCTTTAAAAGTTTGTTTGCTCATATTTCTAAATCCACCTAATTTCCTCTTAGCCTTAAGTGCCAAATCCTAAGACTCATCAAGAGTTTGTGGCTTATAAAAAGATAACTCCTACTAGTACATTATTTTAAGACCTCCTAAAAAGATTGAAGCATGTTCATGCTCTTCCCATTTTACATTAGCTTGATAGAATAGCTTAAAAAATTTGATGTAGAATTTTTGACATCCTTGTCACCTTACCTTAGAAATTTTAACTTCATAATGGTTTGTTACCTCTAAAGAGATTGTTCAAATTTTCTCTTTAACCTATATGTCATCATATTCCAATCTCTAATCAGTTGACTATTTCATCTTTCATAATCTTGGAACTTCTTTTCCCATGAAGTAAAATTCATACCTTCTAATCTAGATTTATCAATAACTACTCAAGTTATTCAATACCTCTTCCAACTAGAAATGCTTCTCAAGTATCTTCAACTCACTTGCAAATGCATTGGTGCCATCTACACCATTAAAATTCTTCAACTCCATGTATGAAAGTCTGTTAGCATTTCTGAATGCTCTATTAATCCTTGCCTCATCTTCTTCGTCAATCTTGCCTAAAGAAAAAGTGTTTAACATCATTGGAGCCCTTAGATTTATCATTTGAGGAATAGGATTTCCTCTCATTGGAATCCTTGACTAATGGTTTCCTAAACTCTCATAGCTAGATTGTCCTTCCTCTTCATCTTCTTTGTCTCCACCTGGTTATGAAACTTCTTCATCTAAACATGCATGCTCTTCATCTCTATGTGTTTGGATGTGGCTGGGACTAGCATTTCTATCTATCTTTTCATTGAGTTCATCCAATTGAGCAACCATCATCTAGAAGGAAAACTTCATGCTCTCCATGTCTCAATTTAGAGCTTGTACCTATTTTTTCTTAGGTGCCATCTAAAATTAACAAAATCCTCAACCAATTTCCAAGAAACAATCAACACAAATCTAAGCTTAAAAGCTTTGATACAAATAGCTCCACATAAAGCTTTGATACTAATAACACTGGAGTTGGTTCACTCGACAAATAAATCACCTTCAAATACTAAATCTAGATATTATGAAAGATAAAAATTTTTACTAGAAAATAAGAAAACTAGCTATCTTCCATTAATTTATTAGAAGATTACAACAAGGTTGTCAAAACCCACAAACAACCAAAACCTATTACACTCACATAATATTATAGAATAGGAGGCTTTACAACCCCATAATGGCTAATCTTAATGCAAGACATAACCAATACAGGATCTCTCCCACAACCTAAGATTGAGATCTTGACTCACAAGTAAGACACAAGAATAAAAAACACATAGAATAATGCACCACAAGTTGATCTTGGAGCTACAATCACCAATTGTACCTATCCAATGTACTCACACACCCTTTCTTACCTAGCTCTTCATACTTAAGAGCTCTCTTCTCACTCTAGGTCAACAATGGTGAATACAAAAATATTTATTTTAAACTAGAAGATAAGAAATAGAAGCCTTTCCTCAACTCTAGTTGAGGCTTTTTAGATGTTTTCCAAGTATTTTCACCTTTTCCCTAGCTATTTCTGTCCTTTTTCATCATGTTGTGGTTATTTCCCAAATTGGGATGGGTGTTTTTGGAAGTTTCCCTAGTTCTAAAGGTTGTCTCTTACCTTTGGGAGACATCTCCTACAAGATCCCAACTCTTGGGAAAGACATTTCCTATTTTCCCAATACATCTACTCTAGGGACAAGATGTCTTACTCTTAGGGAAGACATCTTGTGCAAGACGTTTTCTATTAAGGGAAGACATGTTCCCCAAGAGGTCTCCTTCCAACAAAAAAAACAACTTCTTTCCCAAGACTTTAGCCAAAAATAGCAAGGTATCTTCTCTCATCTCTAGATATCTCCTATCAATTCTAGATCTTAGCCAAGTTGTCTTCTAGTCCTATAATTCATCTTCTTCAAGTTTGAAACTTGCAAACATAAACACATAGGAAAGAACAAAGGGGATTGAAAGAGGTGTCCCTCTACCACTTATCTTAACTATCCTCCTTAACTTCTTCTATAACAATTCCTTTAATACATTGTGTCATGTAGCAATAGCCAAAGGATTAAGAAAATTTACTCTAAATTCTTTATTAATGAACCATATGTGCTCTGATACCATGTTAGAGAGCCACGATGTTAATGATACTAACTAACCTCTAATTAAATAGAATCTTTAAACTCACATTTCTAATCAATATTCTTAATTATTTTCATATCACAAATCCATTCTTTGTAATATGTTATATTCTTCTATTCTTTGTAACTCGTAACACTCATTGCCAATATTGTAATATCTAGCTATTATTCATAGTGCATATTAAATTATGAATAACATATTTTAGTCCTACAACTAGCCTTCTATTCTTCACTAAGTTCATAATGAACATAGCTTCACATTATTCTCTTGTTCTTCATTAGGCTTTATAATAAACTTAGCTTCACATACCATGTCTTTCATAAAGACATTACTAACTTAACTTCACCATCACTCATAGTTTTATTAAATAGTCTTCTTGTCTTTTCTAAAAAACTTAGACTAGGATATGAATAACATCACTTAGATCTTCTACTCCTCTTTAGAAATCTAGATCTACATCATAGAAGTTGTCTAGTTATGTCTTCTGCAACATCTTCTTACTAGGTTTATAAATAGAACTACTACTTCCTTCTTTTCACTTTACAATCATTTTGGATTATAGAGAGGATTCTAATTTACAAATTGCTTGGAAATCAATCACTTATGTTTTGCTGATTATTGGTCTATGGGACCAAAACATGATTTCTTCTCTTCCTTTGATTTTGTCCTTACTCTACTTCTTATTTCTTATTTCTTCCACACATGTTGTAGCTCAAGTTTCACTCTCTTTCATACTTCATAGACAATTACGACGGTTCTTGGGATATGTTGCACTCCTTGTGATTAGTTATGAGTTGCCTTCTCTTCAATATTATGAATTATGAAACTAATTATTATATATTTAATGCTAATAATGCTCATACTTACAACACACCATTTCATTAAGGATCTTATAACAATAATTATAACTCCTTATTACAAAATAATCCCATTTGGGACTCAGGACATAATACTTAGTATATAGACAATCAATTGCTCCTACTAGCGAGATGCTTAGAGTCTAATCTTAAACCCATAGACTAATAATGGATGGTACTACCAACTATAGAATTTTGACATGGGATTTTAGTAAAAGCCATAATGAAATTGAATTTGAAATTTTTACTTATATCCATTAAGAATCCTTGGATGTATCAAACAAGAATTTCTTTTAAAGGAGATTTTTAAAAATTCATAACTTTTTGTTGCCCACTGAAATTAAACTTGTGACCTAGGATTATAGAGTAGGATCACTTCATTTTGCTTTAATCCTTCAAACATACTAAATCCAAATATCATACAAGATAATTCAATTTCTAGGAAATAAGAAAATTAGCTATCTTCTGTTAATTCAAAAGAAGATTACAAATACAACGAAATCACCATCCCACACAAAAACACATACACATTCAACAATATTGCAAAGCATGAGGCTCTACAACCACACACATGATCATCTTCAATGCAAGGCACAATCTAAGTATATGGTTAACAACACATGTTTCATGTTTCCAAAGTTTCCAAAAAGATGTATTATCACAAAGATGAAAATTGATTTATTATATCATATTTATATATTTTCCATATCTAATGTGTTTCTTGTAGAAAGAATTGGAAGTAGAAATGTGAATAAAGTCTCAAGGTTAGCAATTCTCCTAGTTCCTTCTCATTGTTCAAGATCATGGAACACTTTGAGGTGTCCATTTATGGTACAAGTATTGGAAAATTGCTCTATTTTGGTGGTACCAAAGAACAACAGGGTTCCATCTTGTATCCCCTCTCTATGTCCCTCTTATCATCCCCTTGTTGATAGAACTACATAGGGCCTGCTTTTGCAATGATCGTATGTATGTAGGACAACCTAGATTAGATAGTTCATGTGCAGCTCCATGTCAAATGGTGTACCAAATCATGAGGGGTCTAGGGGTGAGATACCCCTGTGGATATAACTTTAAGAGATTTGAAAACTCTATACTCCTTTCCAAATAATTAAAGTAGATGCTTTGCTTGCTTATCTTCAGGCCCAAATCCAATGGATTCAAGGAAATTCTTTAAGGTGACGTACATTGTTACAACAAATGTACCACACTTTTTACCTAGCTTACAGCAGCTCTCGCTTGGTACCAGGCATTAGTCTTTTTCAGAGCATGAGTATCAGAGAAGATCTTCAAGCTATTTGACTTCTGAATTCTAAAGATTACGAAAATTTCGTACCACCGAAAATACTACTCAACAAAGGTCTCCATGTGCCGGTCATTCAAGTGCGCTGGAACAGTAGTTAAAGTATTTGATTTCTTCGAACCTGAAGTTTTAAACCAGATATCCTACTTTTAGTTGATTCAACTCATCATAGCCAAAGAGCTTGGCATTTACCTAAGCCTTTGCAGCTCCGATGTGACTTGTCAATTCATGCAAAGAGGATGGTACAAACATACAGTTGTAAATATTTTCAATTTTTGTAATTCATTTGCTAATTTCACCAGCACAGTATGCGTGTTAACTTTGCAAAGAATCCTGGTCACGAAGTACACGTTCTGTGAAAATGCATTCCACCTTTCTGTACAGGCGATGTCACAATCGCTCTGTTAAACTGAAACTTTATTACTCTATAAGACTTAGAAGGCCAGGAGTTGCTGTTTCAAGCTCGGAAACGCAGTCAGTTTGAATTTCTTGGATCAGATCCTCAACGCAGCGAAGGCACCTCAATTTGCTAGTTTTGCACTGCAGAATGGCAATCCCTGCAAGCATTTCATCTTCCTCACACGTGAGTACTCGTCACCAAAGGTCTTCATAATGAAAATGGTTAATCAATCTGCATTGCATTTCAAACAGCGTAGCGAATTGCCAAACTCTATGCTGTAACGTTTTCTTTTGTTTAATTTTCACCCCAAAACATTGGTTTTGTTGTTATTTCAAGTTTCATGCTGCAAATGCCATACTGTAAATGATTTGTTTTCTTTTGTTTAATCTTCGCTCCAGAACATTGGTTTCTTGTTATTTCATGTTTCATGCTGCAAATGTCATACTGTAACTGATTTTGTTGTTGAGGGAGTAGTTCGGTTCTGTTTTTAAAGCTTTGGCGAGTTCTGCTTATTAGTATTGTAGAGGAGAATATGGGAAACACAAAATACCAGCCAGTAAGTGCTGCATTGAGTATAAACAATCTTTCTGCGATCTGGACATCAATTTGCAACAATAGAAATTATGGTTCGTTGGATTTCTTTCCTTTCTATTTTGAGTTTGGAATTTGCTGTGTAGTCAAATATGGTAAATCTGCTACTACATAAATGTCGGGTTGTGCAAATGGTAAGTCTGAATTTCAGAGTGATTAGTAGTTAGAAGAAAAAGGGTTTGCTTGCTAAATCGACTGACCAGCAAGTATGCTTTTCTTTTCATATAAGAGCAACATTTGCTCTTCAATGGCAGTCTGATACAGAAGGCATAGAAAGAGAGGGCCTTAGAAAGGCTGGATTAGATATGAACCTCTTTAGTTATTATGACTTTTAATATGGTTTAAACATTTCAATTGTGAATTTTCATAATGGCATATGAAACTATAGCCTAACCGGTTATCCCATGTTGTTGGGAGAAAGGCATCAAGATGGTAAAATGAAACTGTAATTACAGAAATGGGTTCGGTTTCATCGGATTGATGGTCAGCTTGTTCCTTATAAGGAAACTGTTTCCTTTGTTGTACTTGTTCCTTATAAGGAAACTGTTTCCTTTGTTGTACTGTGACCCTCTATGGAGGGCAAACCATAGACCTATCCACATATGTTATGTGGTAAATGCATGGCAGATTAGGGTATGCATGGCATACATACGTACCTATATGAAGTGCTCCAGCTTAAAAAAATTGTAAGTGTATGTCATAATAGATATAAAATTTGTAAAATTAATCCAACATACAAAAATTCTAAGTATATGCCATAATATATGTAAAATTTGTAAAATTAATCAAACACTCAACCTTGCACTTATTATTGCAATTGCATACTATTGTTCTATGCAGGTTGGTTCACACATAAAATGTTTTTTGTATTATTTAAATGTGTGTTGCTGGGTCCCACCCTTGCCAGTGGGCACCCAATGGTGGGACCCAACAACACACATAAGCATGGTCAAGATGGTCATGGAATGTACATGAATGGGTTACATGGAATGACCCATGAACCATCTTGGATCGCTTGATGGTTTTCCCTATGGAGTGGATGTTTCTTGATGTGAGACTTTAGATTTTTGGAAATATTTCAATCTCATTTTTTACTGTGAGAATGGAAGTAATGGTACAGAGTCCCATGTACGTAGAATTGTCCTGTTGTAGAAGTAAATATTCTAGGATAGAAATCTGTTAGAATCAAAGGTTTTAAAAAGTAGGTATATAAATAATTACTAGCTTCTAAAATATGGAAGACAGGTTCTTGTGCAGAGTATACCATGTTAACTTTTATCACTATATATAATTTTTGTTTTTACTATGTCACACTTTTCCAACTTTTCCAACCAGTGAGCTCCTGAATTCTTAGTTTCTTATCATAAATACTGTAAGGTATAGTATGCTGTAAATAGCACATTTAACTGATTAGAAGTGCTGGGCATTAACTTCAAGGGCCACACTGAAAATTGTATACAACTGTTTTTGGTGATATGACTTCAAAAAAGGGATGTGATAATATCAGCAATACCAGCCATAGTGCAGTAGTTTCCATCAACTACAAATAGAAGCAGAAACTAACTCTTTTCCTTTAAATCAAAGCACATCTTCAGGGGGAAACGACATAAACAACATACTAGGAGCCTAAACATAGAGACAGCTAGCTAATACTTTAATATTTAACCAAATAAAAATTAGGATAACAGGACAGCTAGTGACTGCCTACCTTAATTTGCTATGACATCTTCAGGAAAAAGCAATAGAAAAAGCATACAAAGAACAATGCATATAGCAACATATATTTATTAAGTGTTGTAAGAGACATGTAAGGCATAGTTTTGTAATGCATGAATCTGCAGGCTTTTACCTTTCTATTGTTTTGTGATTTTCCTCCTCCCTTGCACAAAAAGTACCCATAGAGTTACAACCTATCCACGAGCTTTTATGAAGCTGATATATAAATATATATATATAATATGTTTGTATATTTCAGCTGTGTCCCACTGCATCAAAACCCATGACATTAGAACGTAAGCCCCACGCCTTACTAGTTAGTTTTGATTAATTTTATAATTAGTTGATATGTTCTATAATCAATGAAATAGTTGCAGTTTAGTATGGCCTACTTCAATGGTATACAAGCACCAATGCTTTATTGAGACGGTATCTCTTGGTAATTGGTATATGCTCTGCCTGTGTCGACGTTTCTTGTATTGTCACAAATTACAGTAGCTGTGGTTAGAAGTTGATTCAAAACATAGATGAACATATTGTTCTGGTTTTACTTTCAGTTTGCCAGAGGAGCTACTGCAATGAACGACTATGACATCGAAACAGGGCAAATTGTAGTACCACAAAAACTTTCAGATTTGTTGGACCTCAAGGTAAATTTTGGTAGAGGAAACCCTGGTCAAAATATGGTACCTTTCTGAAAATATTAAATTAATCACTTGCAATTCTACTATAAATAACACGATTGTACTTCGTTGCAGTTTAAAGATTTGAACTATAAGGTCGAGATCAAAAATACACGGAACGGTTTACTGAGGCCAGGATTCATAGGAAATGGAAACGCAAGCGTCTGTGAAAAGCAAATTCTGTATGACTTAAACGGTAGCATTAAAGCAGGACAGATGCTGGCCATTATGGGACCTTCTGGTAGTGGGAAAACTACTGTTTTGAATGTACTAAGTGGAAGAATCCAACAGGGTTGCACTGGAAAAATCACTTACCGAGGATTCACTTACAACAAAGAAGTAAAAAGAAGGCAGTAAAAATCTTCTTTCTCCACTTCATTTATTACACGATAAATAACTTGATTAGAAATCAGATTAGCTTACATGTTTTCTTTATTCCAAACCCTATTTCAGGCAGGGCAATGCTCAAGTGGGGAAAATATTTTTTTCTTTATTGTTTCTCCTCACAAACCTACAAAACCATATGAAGATGAAAGTTTACGTGGGCCATTGATTCTGTAATGAAATTCCGAGTCCTAATGTTTAGTTTAACTTCATCGTTGTGCAGAATCGGTTTTGTCTCTCAACATGACATTGTCTACCAGCATTTAACCGTGAGAGAGACAGTAGTATATTCAGCGCTTCTAAAGTTACCGACATGCATGCCAAGAGATGAGAAAATTAATAAAGCCAATGCAGTAATCTCCCGGCTTCAACTACAGAGGCATCAACTCTACTTCTGATTAAGAACCTTGTCCTAATTCAATTTTTTAAGGTTTTAAAATATTCGTCAAATGAAATGCAGGTGTCAAGACACTATGATGGGAGGAACATTTGTGAGGGGAGTTTCTGGTGGGGAGAGGAAGAGAACTTGCATTGGAATTGAGATGCTGACTGAACCGTCAATCATGTTCCTTGATGAACCCACCTCTGGTTTGGATTCCACAATTGCTCTGTGTATTGTCGAAAATCTAAAAGGTTTGAGCAATGTAAGAAGCTAGATCCTTCTTTTTCACTTCTATCCGATGTTTTGAAAATTTTCCTTGATAATTAAAATGGTTGTTTCAGTTGGGGGTAATCATTGTGGCAACCATTCATCAACCTTCCACACGGGTTTTCAATATGTTTGATAAACTGATGCTACTGTCAGAGGGCTATTGTGCATACATGGGAGAAGCCGAATTTGCGAAAACTCATTTTGTAGATATTGGATTCCAGCCACATTGCAAGATGAGTCCTCCAGAATTTTTCTTGGACTTGTGCAGCGGTCATACGACAGGAATAATTATTCCGGAGGCGCTAGAAAAGAAGATAAATGATCTTGTCCACGATTTCCAATATAACAAATCTCTAGGTAGAACTTGTGCTGATCAGATGAATTTGAAAAAATTCCAGGAAAAAGAAGTTAGAAAGGTATCAATGTTTTCGACCACATTAACATTCTGTTTTTAATGCCAAAATTTGTGCTTCTTATGATATGAAATCATACTGGTTTCCAATCGTTAATAGAATCTCTTATATATTCAAGTAACATCATTAGAATCAAAGACCCTGTAAATTTCTTTGAAAATGATCTGTTGTTTACAAAACAGTTTGTTAGAGATGCCTATACTCATGACCCAGACCTTGAAGAGGAGAATCCATCTCAAGAAAAGGGTTCTCTGCCATCTGCTGAATTTGGAGCATCATGGTTAACTCAGTTTCAAGTACTTTTCAGTCGAGGTTTGAAGGAAAGACGCCATGAGTACCTAAACCTGAGAAAGCTAATAGAGATAATTTCTTTAGCAGCGATCTCTGGTTTGGTATGGTTCGGATCAGACAGTTTTACAGATCCCAACATGATGGATCAGATGGGTTTGCTCTTCTACATTGTTATGATGTGGGGCATTTTTCCCATGTATCAGGCTCTGTTCCTGTTTCCTCAAGATAGGGCCATGCTGGCCAAAGAGAGAGCAAATGAAATGTACAGTCTCAGTGCCTACTTCATGGCTCGAGTTTTAGGAGATGTCCCTCTGGATTTTTGTCTGGCCACCATCTTTATTGGAATTCTTGCTCCAATGGCTCACATGCGAGGAGGTCTTACTTTCTTTCTTAGGCTTTCTTGTCTATATTTAGTCGTGCTAGCTTCACAGGTAAAGAATTTCATGAATCATACTAGAATATTTAAGTTTTCTTCTATGAAGAAGTACATCTGTATCATGATTGGGAATTGATATAGAAAACATGTTTCAGGGAATGGGACTTTTGGTGGGTGCTGCTGTTAAGGATGAAACCAAAGCAAGCAGCTTGGGAACGATTCTGCTGACATTAATGATGTTGGTAGGAGGACCTTTTGTGCAGGTAGGAGCCAAACCTTTCATCTTGAAAATTAACATCCCCAAAAATTAAAATCTTAACATTTGTCCTCTTTTTCCCTTTCCATCAGAACATTCCGAAATTCATAAGCTGGCTCAAGTACTTGTCACTGCAGCATTATGGGTATGAACTTATGGTTAAGATAGAGAATGCTCCAGAGATGTCGTTTGATTGTGGAGCCAATGGGTGTCTCAAATTGGGAGGAGCACCGGAGTTGATAAGACACAACCTGAATGGAGGTTCCATTGAAGTAGTGGGTTTGCTTGCAATCGCTGTCTTTTGCCGATTCTGCGCATACCTATTTCTTCGTTTCAGAAAGCAATCTCCTCCATATTAAACAAATCCAAAAAATGATGAGAGAATAAAAAATAGCTTCATAACAAAGTTCTGATATAATGAATAGAATATTCAAGAGTACATTCTTCATTCTTATCCTAATCCTAAGTGATGAGTACCGGGTATCCCCTATGCCCAACCATATGAATTACAAGCATGTACCAACAATCTAGTCAAATTCTATAGACTTAGTTCTTGAGTTTGCTCATAGTCCTAGATAGTGAGTCAAAGAAGTGTATGATTGTTTGTTTTCATAACTCACACTTGCGTTTCTGGTGCTTATGGTTAAATGCAAGTTAAGATTTATGATGTCTATTTTTGTAAGTGTTTTATATATATTTTCTTATCTTAATGACTAGGTGCGTAAATGAAGGTTTAAGGATTAATTATCTAACTACTTAACTAATCTAGTGGTTAACTATCCTATCATAAGTACTCATTCTCACCTACCATACACATCCCAAACTAGTATCCACGCTACTAGGTTACCAAGTGGTGATTACTCGATGTACCAAATGACTACTATTGGGATTAGAAAGCGTAATACATTATGCTCGAAGTGGTCGTATCTATGTTTCTATGATTAAGTATTTTAATTAATTAAACCCCTGAGAGTCAAGTGCATTAACAGTAAAGTGCAAGTAAGAAAGATTAAACTATCCCAAGTGTTGCAATGAATATCAGAAATCTCAGTTTTATTATCGTTTATGTCAATGTGTTTAGGTACATGGCATTCAAATAAGGATCCATATAATCTCTTTAATTCACACTACGGGCACTTAGAGAGAAAATATTCTAACTCTAGAAAAGTCAAATTGCAAAAGCTTTGCTATGCTATGGACCTAAGGTGCCATAAATGCAGTTGCTACATGCATTTACATAGGCTTTGCCTATTGATGAGTGGTGAAGCATCCAACACTCTACCATACACGTCACGAGTGCTCATGGGCAATTAGATCATAATCCATGGATGGACAATGTAGATATGTTTATAATTGATATTAAGTTTGAGATCGTTGTCTTCCCACTTCAAGTCAGTGAAGTTTAGGTGTATGGTTTAACTCTTAGTGAGGCATATGATTGGTTGATGTTATTAGGCTTTGATTACTCCTAGTTACAAACATAATGAAGTTGACAATAACAATATAAATCTAAGTAATGATGATAATGTAAATCTACTCTAGCCTAGAGTAATGAGCATCCAGTCCTAGCTTACCATACACGCCTTAGGCTCATGTAACTATTACTAGGATTACCAAGTAAGTTCACTATTGAGCAAATCAAGTGAAACCACTATTGGGTTACCAAATGATTACATTTTAACACTCGAAACTAGTCATACTCATTCCACTTTACTAATGGACAAGTAAAGTAAATTACTTGGAAACATAAATGATTAACTAGAAAAGTAGAAAAGTTAAACTAAGTAAACAATTAAAGCTAAGTGGATGCTACAATGATGAGAAGCAATCTCAATCTTTATTTTTGGTCATGGACTATGCCCAAGTACACTTTGCTCAAATAAATATTTCTGACAATTACTAAACATAAGATAGTGGGCATTCACTTTCTATTACAACTATGAAATAAAACTATAAGAGTTTCCCTAAGACTTGGAATGAAAAGTTGTTGATTGTGCATTCAAGTGTTAGTATTTATAGGGCTACACACATCTCGAGAAATTGCATCAATGACGATGTAGCATGGGTCATGAAATTGTATCTGTAATGTTGTTGCTATGATATCATATCTGCGATATTGTATTCTCAAAAAATCTGACTTTATCATACCCCCATGACTAATTGAAAACTCGTCTTCAAGTTAAAACAAAATGAGAATAGAGTCCCTTACAAAATTAGGAGGTAGATTCAACTTGACATGACTAACTAACTATTTACATGACTTAGAATGTCGTGATGGTGTTTTTACAAAATGACATAGTTACATGAAAAAACAAAACAAAATTTCAAGTAGTGCAACATAGTTCACATTCTAGGTAGTGGAGGCTCTTCCATCGGCAGCTTCCATTTGTTATTAGGATTTTTGAATTGGTATATGTTGAAGAGTACCTAAAGCTTATCTTCTTTTGTTCTTAGGTCATGTATCATCCATGCTTGTTGAGCAATGTTAGATGAAGTGGGTACATTCCATGGGTATGATAGTTGCAAAAACATCTTATTTGCTTTTACGTACCAAGCCGCAAATTGCCATCTTTCTTTTTCAAATGCATTGGATGTATTTCTGAGCTCTTCGTAGTTTGACATGCAATGTGCTAGGTTTGTTGCTACATCCATCCATGGTAGCTGGCCTTGATAGCTTCTAGCTCCGAGTTTGCCACATGTAACTTCTGTAATGCATCTTTTCTATTAGTAAACTCTTTCTCATACATAGCATAAATGGCCACTACCTACTACTCTAACTCATTTTAGGGCCTACCTATTGTTTACATGGCCAATTTAGTGTAGCGAAGGTTCGCTAACCTTATGTATTCTATCAGGTCTTCTATTTGTAGGTCTTTATTCTTCACCTTGGCCTAGTGGACATGGGCAAGACTATCCAAAATGGATTGCCAATCTAGATTTTGAGTAAAAAAAGAACTAATTTTGGCCTTCTTCATCTAGATTTCTTTTTCATTTGTTTTCTTATACATGCCCACCTAATCTCTAAAATGCTCTTTGAGTCATTCATGTTTCTTGGCCTCATTTTTCAATGCACTGATTTCTATAGCAAAATTCCGACAAATACCACAAACTTCTTCCATTGATAGGATTCTATTTTCTTAAGCCAAGCAACTTATATCTTGGTTAATGTGAACTAGTTGTTCTCAGAGTTGTTGGATGTTTTCCTTGAGAACATTCTTCTACTTTTTAATGTTTGTTAGCCAAGCATTGTCAATAGCTAACTATTTTTATTCTTGCAAGGCTATGAGTGCTTTGGCATGTGCATACATTTAAGCCTTTGCCACTGATGCATCCCACACTACCTTCTTCTTGTCTCTTTCCATCTTCATGTTATGATCAATTAGGTGCCTCACATGGTCAGTTTTGAATTGCTCAAGTTGGTTTGGTGTTATGAATTATACAAGGTTTCTCTTTTTAGCTCTCAAAATAGCTAACCCTTCTTGCAACCTTTGTACTTCATTTTTGGCATGTTTAGCTCTGGTTTTTGAGATGACCAACTTTCCTTTTGTTGCTATCAAATCATATTGAATTTCAGTGATATAAAAAAGATTCTGCATCACTTTACCTATCTACAATAGTATGTTTAGTATGTCTTCATGCTCCATAGGAGTCATTGAAGTTTTGACAAGCATTTGAGCATCCTATGCTCTAGAGATATCAATTGGTGATACAAGAAGTACATTGAAGGATTTCTTGATGTGATCAATGATGACTTTTGTGTCTCTTGCTACATCTTGGTGTTGCATGACCACAATTGTGGTACCTTCACTAGTTTTGACCATTACTTGAAATGATGTAGCGTTCCTGGATATCTACTGTATCGAATAATCCTCTTCTCTTTCTTGGAGTGATACTTGTCCACTGGTTGGGTCTATGGCCACTGTGGGCCTTTCGAAACTCTCCCATACTTTATAAAAATTGGCCCCCTCACTTGTTCCCCAACTTACTATTTCTGCAATTTATTGCAGCTGGCTCATAGATGGTTTGTAATATTGTAACGGTGGTGGACATTTTTCTTGTTATTGTTGTTGTTGTTCCATTTGCAACTGGCTACTAGGTGATGCTTGTTGTTACTAACTAGTAGCTAGAATGCTACCAAAAAGGGTGGTACCTACAACTCCCTCAATGCTTGCTAGATTTTCCACCCGATTCTTCTTTGATGGCATCATCTTGGACATTTTTGCATAGGAAGCATTTTGAGGCTTCCTCGGGACATCATTGGTGTAACCTAGGATTCTAGCTTGCTTGCATAGCTTTCTAATGAGGCAAGGGAATGGAAGTGTTAGCTTTCATGTCTTCTTCTCTTGAAATTACCTCTAGATCTCGAGGAAGAATAGATGGGTGATGTTAGCATTGGATTTTTCCATCAAGACTACACTTCCTCTAGCTGCATATGTAGATATCTTGTTTAGCCTTTTTTTTTGGAAATAGGTGGTAAGTTCTAATCTTAAAGTATATCTTCTTCTCAGTTGTGAGCTCGCTATAATCTTTATCTTCTTTTCCATATTCCTTGTGCAACGACAACCTCTTTGCATCAATATCTGATCTTGTTAAGATTTATGCCACATATGCCCCTTCATTTGGGATATTAAGGACCTTTGCAATTGCCTTTACTGAGTAAGGCACAGAGACTCCTTTGATTTTGACTCGAGCATTTTCTTGATTATTTTGCCAGAATTAGTATGTTTTCCCTAGATACCACTCACCATTGTTAGATAGCATAGGCCATAAAGGAGATTCTTGGAGTTGCATATTTATAGCTTCTAGAGAAAACTCCATGAAAGAATCACAATTTAGCTCCATGATGACTATGGACATGCTAGATTTTTCTTGTATTGCTTGGAGGCATTCAGGAGATAAGGTGAGGCATTACCCCTATTCAGGTATTGGTGGAACTTTTTCCTTCCCTTGTGCAGAATGCTTGATAAAAAGAGTTTGTTGATGAATGCTAAATGATTGGGCCTCCTTCTCTTTGTGTTCTACTTGAGAAGTTTGTTCTCCTACTTAGCCTCTCCTATGGCCTTTTGGTCTTTTGCTTCCATGTTGGGAAGTTCCTTCAGCTATTGGTCTCTTTGGGACCATCTACAATCAACAAGAGTTTGAAATTCTTAAAGTGTTTATATCAGTTTTTAATAGTTCTTTACCTTCTTCATACCCTTGGTTAGATCAAGTTTTTATTTTATTATGTTTACAAAGTTAGAAAATTTTTCAAAAAGAAACCCCCTAAGTGTTTTATCATTAGTTACTCATGACCTTCCACACTTATCATTTTCTTACTTATTATGGCTTAAAATGGTTGGTATGGTCCATTAGGAGAATTAACTAAGTCCTTTTGGCCTAAGTTTTATTGATTAACTATAAGGTTCTTATTATTTCTTATACTTATGCTTTATGGTATCTTTTGAGTGTTAGAAAAATCTTGGCTCAAATTTCTTGATGTTAGCACAGTGTACCCTCCCATGACTAAGTTGAGCACTCTAGGATCAACAAGGTTTAATAATTTTGAAAATCAAATCTACAAGAATGAAGTTATGGCCTTGGGAGGCTAGTATGCAAGAGATTTGAGAAAAAAAATACAAAGACTCTCTTGCTGCAACATGAAGAAGTGAAAACTTTCACTAACTCTTGCACATATATATACTATTTTTATATGCATGACATCATAGATGATACATCGTAGATGCTACAATGTCACCATGAAAAAATTTGAAATTTTTTGGAAAAATTAGCCACTTGAAATGTTTGGAATATGTTAAGCTTGTCCAAAGGATCTTGGGTCATTAATGATGCATAGTTTTGGAGAATTTGGTGCTTAAAGTTCATAAGGAAGGAATCTCGGGCAACAAAAGTTTATTGGATGGATAGGAGATGAGTTATTTATGAATTTTTGATGTATAGACAAGTTATTAGATGTTATGGAAAGTATTTATTAAGTCTGGATTATTTCAAAAGTCATAAGATGGTGTGGAATTGCTTGTCAAGTATGAAATACTAGAGTTATACAAGTGGGTCCCCCCAAAAGTAGGCTCTAACCCTTAGTGCCTTTGTATGGCCATGCCTAAAAGTGTCCTTAGGCATTCAAGGAGTTGAATATAAGACATACTTGTCTAGAAAAACACACATATTAGTATCACTAGATTGGGAAAATGACACTATATTATACAAAACCACAAGTTATGATTAAATATATAGTGAGGTGAGATGGACTATAGAAGGGATTGTTGAAACTAGGATGTGAGATATCTTACCATAGGCATAATGAATCCTTTTGTGTGATCTATGGTTAAGGTAATCATTCGCCCTTCTTTCCAAGATTCAAACCAAGTCTAAACCACTTTCCAATGACATCACATTATTTCATCCCTAAGATTCACAACCATAAGACTACCACTTGTTGCAAGGAGTATTACCACTTGCGTATTACTTAAGGGAGGAGTTTATTCATTGCATTCTTTATTTTTGATATTCTTGAGAAGTTGCCTACCTTTAGGCATGGGTTACATGTCTTTTTAATAGGATCCCTAGAAATTTATTTTTTGCATGATTTTTATTTTAAATTTTTTGACCTTACCAAAGGACTACCTTTAGGCATGGGTAACATATCTTTCTAGTGGCATGGTAAGGTAGCACTTGTTATACTCTTACTTCCACTTTTTGTTAGATCTACAAAGATGCAATACATCCTTAGCAATAGGATAGAACTCACAGTAGTAATTTAAGAGAATATACAAATCCCCTGATGTCATACCCTTTGCATTCTCACTTGGTTCTTCACTCTTTTGTCTAGGCATAATGATCATATGTTTATTCTTAGTTTTATTATGAGAAGAATGTCATTATGGCTATGGTAAGAACCTCTTATTATTGGAATGGATGGATGAATGTTGTGGTCTCATTGTATGGGTAATTAGTCCCTTAAGATTTGATAATATAGAGAAATCTTCACCTTGTTAGGACTACATCTTGCTTTATTTAGTGTGTTTTATTGAGAAATTAACAAACATATGTACAAGAAAAATAATGGGAAAGCATAGAAAAATTGTAAAAGATAGTAAAAATTGCAAAAATAAGAAGAATAATAAAAGTATAAAATTAATGTAAAAATGTCAAAGAATGGAAAAAGGATTAAGAATTCAAAAAGCATAAAAGAATGAGAAAATTAGTAAGACATGAAAAAGTATAGCAAGAAATTATAAACCAAAAAGAATTGTAAAACATAAAGTTGAAAAGCACTTATTGATTTCTAGATCAAGATAAGGTATCTCCCCCACAACTAAACTCATGGATGAGTATTTAGAAAATGGATTCTAGATCTCTTAGATCATACACTCTAGGTTTCTCAATTACCATCCATAGGGATTTAGTTTTTTGGTTATTATCCCATGTAATCTTGATGGTAATCAAATTTTTATTTTCTAAGGACATATATTGGACTAGATGGTCTTTCAATTGCAGAAGGTCCAACTATATTTATTTATTTATTTTCAAATTCAAATTTCAAGTCCTTATTTTCCTTATTTGTTGGTGTATGGTTATGGTTTATGACATCATTTTATGAGTTCTCAGTTTGGATAATTTTTTAAGAATAGGAGTTAATAAGTGAGTTAGATGATTCAATGCATGTTTTGGATAATTTTAGGTTCTTAGTTTTTGGCCACTGGGTGTCTTTTGATTTAGTGACCCTTGTTCCTTCTTGTACATTCACTTGTTTCTCACATCTATTGTGGATTGGTATAAGGACGATGTTGACATTCTAAAGTTTAGGTTCATAATTACACCCTTCTTTATCATCATTAATGCATAGAATTCCTTGCATATGTATGGCTTCTTGCACATCTTCTTTGGATATTTCCATGAATAAATATCTTATTCCTAACTTGGCATCTATTGTGCTAAGCCATGCTCTCCCCATAATGATAGGAAATTCCTTGTTATCATTCTTTACATTAATCATCAAAAAATATTTTGGATAGGACCACCTATTAATAGTGGTCATCAAATCTTCTATCTATCATAAAGGAATGGTGATAGATTGGTCTACTAGCTTTAACTTTATGTTGTAGTTCTTTAAGGATGGTAGGTTCCATGACTTGTATGTTTCTTGAGATATCAAATTTACTTCAAAAATTGAGTCTAGTAGAGCCTTTCATGGTGAATTTCTAGCTCAATGTAAATAAATCAGAGGAATTCCAAGATCTATTCTTTTCTTAGTAAGTATCCATGCCTTAATGTAGTTTGATACTATATTTGTTAGCATGATAGTTTTAAGTTCCTAATTTTGTTATTGTGGAAGCATGGTGTTGGTAGGAAGAATTTTCATAAGAGAAACTTGTTTCACTAAAGTTATAATTCTACCAACCTTTTCTAGACTTGTCCTAAAGAAAGGAAGTTTTCTTGATTTTCCTTTAGTATCATTGGTATTACCCTTTCTTTGTGTATTCACTACCCTTGTAGCACTTCTCTGCTAACGTTGTGATGGTAGTTCCCCTTGCATGATAGGTGGTGGCTCTGGTGGCAAAGAATTAGAAGGGAGATTTGATGGGCTAGTTACTCATAGATGTGCATAATGATTATGATTCATCCTTGAAGTAGTAGACCTATAGGATCCTAGTGGATAATAAGGAGAAGACATTTGGACTGAAGTGTTTCCTGGAGATATTGGATGTCGAACATAATATCGATAATGGTATGATTGCCTATATAGATATTGTTTCCTTGGTGGTGGCATTGCCCATGTTTGCAGTTTCTACCACTACTAGTGGTATTGCTCTTGTGGTTGTGGGTTGGTTCTACTTGGGTAACATGTTGGTTGGAAAGGTTGCCTTAT
>MNCI01007341.1:196514-231181 GCA_015680685.1 Gnetum montanum
TCTCTCACTATCATGATTTCTATACCTTTGTTCCCTTTGGTTAGAGTCCACCAATGATTATGAGGATGAAGATAAAGCAGTGGGAGAATAATGCCAACTAGTTCTCCTTTTGTAACTTTGGTATGCATCCCTTTGTGATCTAGTAGAAGCTCTTGGCCTTGCGTTATGCTTATACTTTGAGTCTATTGCTTCTCTTCTTGATGTCTCTACTAAGGTTGAATGTTGTTTCACTTTGATAGGATCTTTTAGATGAATAATAGGTGTTTGGGAATGGAATTCATGATCTTGGAGGAGTTTCTCTACTACAAATACATCACCATCAAGTCCTTCTTGGACTATAGGGGAGTCAAGATTCTTTTCCTTATTATGCTCATGTTTGATATCCATAGCAGCATCTCTTTGCACTTGTGCCTTTGTGGGTTGATAGGATCTTTTCATGTATTTGGTCACATGATACCCTTCTTATGCATGGCTCAGATTCATTCCCCTTAAAGCTATTTGAAGCATGGTGGGTGTCGAATGCTTTGGAGGCAAAATGATGTTACCCTGTAGGTTTCTCCACCTCAACTGCTCATCTTGGTAAAATATGAATGTGAAATTAGGATAGTAAGGATCCTTGTGATGATATGAGATTCTTCTTTGTATAGGAATACTCTAGTTTTTATCATCATTTGTTTTATCATTGTCCCTTTGTATCTCTTTGGCAAGTGATAGTTTTTCCTTAGTTGAAGACATGTTATAAGTGTGACTTTAGCTAAGTGTGTGTTCTTAGAATTATTTAAAAAGTATACAAAATAACCTTTATGTTCTTGATATAACAAAATTTGTTAAATCAATTACTTAGCACACATTGACACATCCATGACAATGATGCCAATGATGAGCGATGGAGCATCCAATGCTCTATCATACAAGTCATGAGTGTCATGCATGACTAGATCATAATTTGTGGTTGGACAATGTACTTATGCTATTAATTGATGTTAAGTTTGAGATTGCTATCTTCCCATTTTGAGTTAGTGAAGTTCGGGTGTATGGTTTAACTCTTAGTGAGACATATGATTAATTGATGTTGTTAGGATTTTATTACTCCTAGTTACAAACATAATGAAAGTTGAGAATAATAATCTAAATCTAAGCAATGATGGTAATGTAAATCTACTCTATCCTAGAGTGATGAGCATCTAGTCCTAGCTTACCATACATGCCTTGGGCTCATGTAATTATTACTAGGATTACCAAGTGAGCTCACTACCGAGCAAATCTAGTGAAATCACTACTTAGTTACCAAATGATTACACTTTAACACTCGAAACTAATTGTACTCATTCCACTTTACTAATAACAAGCAAAGTAAAGTACTTTTAAATGTAAATGATTAACTAGAAAAGTAGGAAAATTAAATTAGGTAAACAATTAAAGTTAAGTGGATGTTATAACGATAAGAAGTAGTATTGATCTTTAATTCTAGTCATGAATTGTGCCCAAGTACACTTCACTTGAATAAAGATTTCAAGAAACTGCTAAACATCACACTACAGGTATTCACTCTCTATTACAACTATGAAATTAAACCATGAGAGTTTTTGTAAGACTTGGAATGAAATTTTGTTGATTGTATGCCCAAGTGCTAGTATTTATATGACTACACACATCCCAAGACATCACATCAATGATGATATAGCATGGATCATGACATCGTATTTGCAATGTCCTTACTACAATATCATAGCTGTGATATCATTTTCTTCAAAAGTTTAACTTTATCACCTACATTAGCATCGACACATTTGCATTGATGGGGATACATTGACAAGGCTGTGTCGATGCATGCTCGTCAATGTAACCTATATACATTATGACTCATCATACACCCATGGTTGACTAAAAATTCGTTCTTGAGGAAACAAAAGTAGGATCAAGCTTTTTACAAATTTTGGGAAAGCATGTAATTTATTAACTTAAAAGTAAATAGATTGACTAACTTACTAACTCTAAGTGCTAGGTTATATAGGATTATAAAATTGGTATTTATGACAACAAAATTGGACACCTTACAAAATTTCACCATGTACTCTTGAAATGCCAAAGATAAGACAAATTCTCAAATAGTGCTTGGAGATGGAGGCTCCTATGGTGCTAAAGGTCTATCACCAAGTTCTAGCACTTGTGGTGGTGTAGGTGATTGAGGTTGACTTGCTGCTACTAGAGGAAGCTGGAAAGCATTTAGCAACACTTTCATCTTCTTCTTTTTTCCACATGGATCGTATGTAGTCCATGTAGCTTCATCGATGTGGGCTATTGTAGGGATATTCCATGAGCATGACATCATAGAAAACAACTCATTAGCATTGAGAAACCATGTTGTAAATTGCTTATGTTCAATTTCAAACATTTTTACAGGGTTTTGTAGCTCATAGTAGTCGTTCATTCTTTTGGCCAAGTTCTTAGCAATAGAATGTTGGTTAGTGAATCTACTCCTAAGAACTTTGAGCTCAACGCTGGTTATCTCCAGCTACCTCTTGATCTCCTTGTGATGCTTGAATTCTACCTCATACAAGAGGTAGGAACTGGCCACTTACTTCTTCAACTTATTTCTTGGCCTCCCAACTATCAGCATAGCCAAGTTTACATAAAGAAGGTTGGGAAGCTCCATGTACTCCATCCTCTCTTCGATTTGTAACTTGTTGAGGTAAAATCCTACTTTGGTATATGTGCTTAACCCATCAAAGATGGGTTACCACATGTCACCAATTTCCTAGAGTTGTTGGAGGGTCTTGTTCATCTTCATCTTGGTTAGTTGAATTTCTTTTTCATTCACTTCCTTGAAGATCTTGACCTAGTCCTTGTAATGATTCTTGACTTGTTCAAATTTTATGGCCTTATTCTTCAATGCAGCTACCTCAATGACCATTTTCTAGCCTAGTGCTCAGACTTTCTCCATTGAGAGATTCTTGTTTTCTACTACGAACCTCCTTAAATCAAGGTTCATGTTGGCTAGTTTTTATTACTATTGTTGAATAAATCCTACTATTTGGTTATTTTGTTATTTGACATTTTGTAGATGATGAAGGTATTTTGTGAGGACCAAGTTTTCCTTATGGACTTGTAACAAGTCATTGTTGGTGTTGAAGGTTATGGCTTCCAATAAGGATGCATTAAAGATTGTTTCCTCCTTTGCATTATCAACCTCCTTTATTCTATGCTAAATTTATTGGAAATCTTCATTCCTTGTGAGCTTTGGATTAATAATGGTCGGTTCAGAGAAATGAGCCAAAAACTTTGCAATCTCAGTAGCCAACTATTGGCTTTTAGTGGTGGCTACCTATAATTGGGAATTGACAATGAGAAGTTTACTCTTTGTCTCAAGTAGCTCTGACTAGTTTGTTGTAATCTCATCTAGGAGATCCAAGATCTCCAAAAGTGGTTGCTTGGATCCCACTAGTCATTCCAATACTTCATCATGTTGGGCAATGCTTAATCGATCACTCCTTGCTCCTATAGATGTTTGGACATTTTCCATCATGAAAATGTCTAGCATGGATATTTTAGAAGTGTTTAGGACCTTTGCTACCCTATCGACCACCACCTCTACTACTATCTCTTATTCTTAGTGCTACATCGTTAGAATACTCACCTCCATGCCTTCCTCCAAGTGGACTCAGAAAGTTACGACATTTCTAAAAATTTCAAGAAATTCTTATCCATGGATGGACACTATAACTTCTCAAGTGCTAGGATTTGTTCTTATGGATGCGTAATTTCTTTGTGCTGAGAATAGTGAGGTGGTTTCCTCTAGCCAAGTGATGGTTCTTATGATCTTATTGAGATGGCTTAAGGCTAGACAATAATTTGATGGTTCCCCACCACTTGGTGAGCCTTGTTACTATTGAAATTGTTGCTCATGGAGTTTCTAGAGCCTTTCTATAGCTACAAGCACCTCCAATGTGGTTTCTTCTATAGGTGGTGGTGGTGGTGGCCTATCTCCTTTTAGCATCTTGGTTGCTACCTTATCCTTCATCATCTCCTATAAGGATGTAGTAGAAGCATGATGAGCCACATGGAAGGCATAGTGCACTATGCCTTCCCTTTTGTATATTTTTCTAATTAAGCATGAGAAGGGAAGTTTTTTCCTTTCTGATTCTCTTTAAAGCTCTTCTCTATCTCTAGATAGATAAGCTGTGGAAGGTTGATAGGGAACTTTCTGCTCAGAGAAGTGCATGCATCAGTAGAGAAGGTTGTGATCTTACTTGGCCTCATCGTGGAATTTAGATGATAGGCTACGATTTTGAAATAAGCACATTCCACCTTTATGAGTGCATTGTACTCTTTATAGTCTACTCCATAGCAACACTAAACCCGCTTCTTTTTGGCCTCTGGATGCACTTGGATTGATATTTTTTCCAATGTTGCCCTTGTGTTAGGTAAATTGAAGACCTCTGCAATGGCCTCAACCAAGTAAGAGATTGTGATGTCATTGATCTTGATATATGCATCTCCCTACTAGTTGTTCTAGAATAGGTACGTCTCCCTCATGTACCATTCTCCATTGAAGGAGAGAATAGACCACATTGGAGATCCTTGTAATTGAGTGTGGACTTCTTCCAATGCCAACTCCAAGAAGGATCCAAAGTTTAGTTCTTGGAGAATGGAAATTTGGACTTCCTTGGTTTTGATTCTTTCCAAGTAAGCCTCCATTAATGTAACTTCAAGTTTAGGCGTTGGCCTTGAAGCTTCATCCTACTTGAATTGGCTAGTCTCTGTAGTAGCAATCTATTAGACATATTTTACTTTGGGCTTCTCTTGAGGAGATCTCATTGCATGTGTTGCCTCAACCTTTTATTATTGGGGCTATTGTAGTTATTGTTTCTAGTCCCTTCCTACTTGTGGTTGCTTCTCTCCCTAGGTTGAGAATTTCCTCTTGCTGGTGCTCCTCTCTTTGGTTCCATCTACAATCACAAACATAACCCTGGATTATTTTTTTATTTCATAACACTTAATTCTTTTGATATCTATCTTATTAGATTGGGTTATAATTAGGTTTATCTATAATCTTAACAGGCTTATTATTTTAATAATTAGCTACTAGAGTTTGTTTGTAAGGTTTAATCCATTTCGAATCAGCATTTTAAAATTATTTTAATGGGTAAACCTTGGAGAGCAAGAAAAATTTGAAAAATTTTCTAGAAGAAACCAAAGGTTTATGGTTCCCATGAAATAAAGTGTACCTTTGATAGTTAGAGGATTAAAGAATGAGGTAAATTAGATGAGCAGTATCAGATTTAGAGTGTTGAAAGGTCTCTAGGCTCTTAAAAATGCAAAAGATCCTCTATTATTTGGAAGCAAATAGTGAAAAATTGGCTAAGTGTTGCATGTATATATACTTTTTTTTTGCTGTGTCAATGGGAATGCATTGATGCAATTGTTAAGAGTGATTTTTTACATAGGAAAATTAAGGGATTTCAAAAGAGTTTAGAAGTGGAAAAAGAGCCCAAAGGAAGCCAAAAAAGCATAAAAGGATGGCAAACATGGAAGAGGGTATTAAATTCATTGGGAAAGAAGCTTGAACTAGGTTTGATTGAAATGTGAATGCTGAAATGATGCAAATATGGATGTTCAGAAGATGTAATGAAGGGACTGAAGAAATGACTAAGGAATAGGAAGTTTTCCTTGAAAAAGACTAAGGGATAGGCAAGTGGGTCCTTCCCAATGTAGGCTGATGCCATGAATGCCCTTACATGACCTCATCCCAAGGAGTTCATAGGCACCAAGGATGATTAAATATATTAGGAAGTAAAAAATCAAATCCATATGAGAGATCATCAAAGGATTATGACATACCAAAAAAAATACACTAATTGACCATGATAGGAAGTAGTGAGGTGGTTGATGATGAGAATAGAGTGATGGGAGAGAGAGATTGGTAAGAGGATATCGCATCCCATTCACATAAGGTCCTTGTTGAACCTATGGTTAAGATGATTTGATACTATCCCATCCTTAGCTAGAACTAAGTTCATCCACATTCAATGACTTCACATTACCATGTTCTAATTATTTGACCAACAAGAGTTCATGACCATCCCCAAAGGACAACCACCATTCCAAGTTAAAGAAAAAAAGAGAAGCAAGAAGATAGGAAGGACCTTAGTTAGAGGAGTGCCTTTAAGCATGGGTAATATATATTTCCAACCCCATAACCAGTGCTTGTAGCCCATTATTGTGTCTAATGGGTGTGCTTTGAATTTCTATGTTTTTTTCATGGAAACCAAACTATGCAAAGACATGCTTACTGTTATGGTCAATAGTAGGACTTGTTAAAGATGAATGAGAATACCAATAAAACTCAAGAAAAAAGTTGGGTACAAAAGGTGATAAATCCCCTTGAAGCCACACCCTTGTCCATCCCACTTGGTTTGTTCCAAGTTTGTTAAGTACCAAAATAATTTATTTTTCTTTTTTAGTATTAATCATGGAAAGACCCCATGCTTCTAAGATGAAGTGCCTTATAGAGTTGAGTGGAATGGGTGGATGTCATGGACTCATTTCCTAATATCATCAGAAAATTAATAAATCATTAATTGAATACATAATTCCTATACAAAATGTAGTCATAGAACAATCAATCTAAACATTTAATTTAGAATTAAATGCACTTCTATTAGTAGTAGTAGTTATGGAAAAATCTCAAGATTCTTGATGAAAAAACAAGGAAACAACACATAAAAAATACAAAAAAGGTAAAATATATAAAAGAAGTTGCAAAATATTCAAGAAAATTAAAAATGTATAAAGAACAATGTAAAACAAAAAGCTGAAAAATTGGGTAGCCTACATAGAATCTTAACAGGGTAGCCATCTCCTCCAGGATTGAGTTGGAAGGAGAAGATCCAAAAGATAGAATGTGCTTGTCCATTAGTTGAGGTGTCCATGTTACTAGTTATCATTGATTCTATGAAAGACATCACTTATTGGATGTTGACTAGCAATCATTTGTGTGGGCTAGAAGGATGGTAAATTGTCATGGTCCTAGAAGGAAAATTTGTATGAATAATATAATGTCCTTCCCATAGCATTTGAAATTTTGTTCATTGTGGTACATGCATGGGGTTCTAGTAGATAGCCTTATCATCTAGTTGGAATTTAACTTTCCTTATGTATGAGTCATGGTGTTACTTGGCATGTGCCTTGTGCACCTTATTCATGGATAGGGCTACTTGTTAGTTTTCATCTAATACATTTAATGTCATTAAATTTTCCTTTTGTGCTGGACTTAAATTAAGGTTAAGTTCACAATCCATTGAAAGTGTATGAATCTTTGTTTGAATTGAAAAGGTTGGTAGTTTTCCAAATACTAGTTTATAAGGAAAATAGCCAAAAAGAAGTTTTCAAATGGATCAATAGACCCATAGAGCATCATTGCGTTTTGTGCTCCAATCTTTCTCATACTTAATAACTAGATATGTTAGTATTCTGGTTATTTTCCTATTGGTGACTTTGGCTTAATCATTATCTTGTGGATAATATAGAGTTGTTAATTTATGCTCTACTCTAAAGTGTTGCATTAATTTTTGAAAGGTAGCACCTATGAAATGAGTTATATTGTTAGACATAAGTTCCCTTGACACATCAAACCTATTTACCACATGTTGTACAAACCATGCTATCGTAGACGATGAACAGTCAGTGATGATAATAACTTTAGCCCATTTAGTGCAATAGTCAACTACCAAAATGTTGTATGCCTTTCTATTGAACATGGAGTTGATGGGACTTACAAAGTTAATGCCCCAAATATCAAAAGGCTCTAGTGATTAGATTCACTATTGGGGTCCTTTCATCTATATAGTCATCCCTCCATTTCATTTGCAACATTCGCATGAACGGGAGAATCGATGGACATCCCTAAAGATTGTTGGCCAATAATATCCCACCATGAGGATTTTTACAATTTTTCTCCTTCCTACATAATGGTCCCCACAAGGACCTTCATGAGCATCTTGGAGGATTTGTAGTTGATTAGCATCAAGTACATACCATCATACCAAGTCATTGTCATAAACCCTATAAAGGTTGCCTTGAATTTCATGTATTGTTTGGCTTGGTAAAGAAACTAATGTTTCTTCTTGTTATTCCATTCCTGTAGCATCTCCTAAGTGAGTAGATAGGATAGGAATTCGTTGTACCAATTGAAACCTTTAGAACTTTACATTTCCACAATTTTTGCAAAGAGGTGTTCATCTAGAAATTAGTTAGATAAAGTTCCATCATCCTTTTTGTTGTCTCATCATAATCGAGATAAGTAATCTATGACAACATTTTCAGTTCCCTTTATATCCATCATGATGAGGTTGAACTCCTATAGTATTACTAACCATCGTTTGACATGGAGGCTCATTGTTGGCTTGTTCATGTGGAACCAAATGGTACTATTGTCTGTGTACATAAAAAATTGATATCTAGGTACACAGTACTTAAATTTTTCTAAGGCATACACGAAAATAATGAGCTCCTTCTCCATGGTGGTGTAGTTTAATTCTACCCTCACAATGCTTCTACTTGCACAATGGATGTAATAAGGATGTTTCTGATATTCAATTATGTAAGTCTGACCTCTAAAGCATAATTGGATGCATTTTTCATAATGTGGAAATGTCTAGACCAATTAGGAGCATGTAGAATTAGAGTTTCTATAAGCTTTTGCTTTAACTTTTAGAATGCTAGCTTGCATTCCTTAGTCTAGTTAAAGGATGCATCCTTCTTGGTTAGCTCAACCAATGGCTTAGTAATTTTTGAGAAGTTTTCAATGAAGTGCTAATAATAACTAGTATGCCCAAGGAATGACTATACATCTTTCACCATTTCAAGTTACTTGGTGATTCCTTAGATGACACATAATTTTTTTGGATCCATCTTAATCTCTTTTTCTGAAATTCTGTGCCCCAATACGATGCCTTCTTGGACCATCAAATGGTTCTTCTATTAGTTGAGCTTATTGTTTTGTATACATTAATGAAGCACTTACTCAAGAAAGTCCAAGGATTGCTCAAACGTGGTACCATAGGTAGAGAAGTCACCCATAAAGACTTATATCCCACTACCGATTTACTATTGGAAGATATTGAGAACCAAGCATTGGAAGATAGTAGGAGCAGTACACAAACCAAAAGGCATCTTTTAATATGAAAAAGTTTCCCAGGGACTTGCGAATGTGGTTTTGGCCTAGTCCTTAGGTGTAATCTATATTTGGTTATATCCACTATAACTATTCAGAAACCTATAATAGCAATGCCTTGCTATGGTGTCCAACATGTGATCAATAAATGGCCATGGGAAAGGATCCTTGAAAATTGCTGATAAAACTATTTTTTTCATTAAGTGCAATATCATATTTACAATATCATATTAATGATATCATAGCTCATGCCATATCATCATTGATACAATGTCTTGGGAGTTGTGCAATCCTATAAATACTAACACCTAGATGTGCAAGAGACAACACTTTTTTCCAACCATTATCAAAACTCTTACAGTTTTATTTGTAGTCTGAGCGATAGAGTGAATGCCCATAGTGTGGTATTAAGTAATTGAATGGAGTCTTTATGTGAGTAAATTGTACTTAGACATGGTTTATGTTTGGAAATAAAGATCAAGACTATTTCTCATCATTTGCAACATTTCCTTAGTTCTTTTGTTTACTTAGCATAATTTTCCTATTTACTCATCTTAGCACTTTACATTTCAAAAGTATTTTACTTTTTATGCTCATTAGTTAGGAAAATGAGTATGATTGGTTTTAATCATTTTAAGTGTAATTATTTGGTAACCCAATAGTGTTTTTGCTTGATTTTCTTAGTAGTGACTTCACTTGGTAATCCCAATAATAATTACATAAGCCCAAGATGTGACCAGCAAACTAGAACCAAATACTCATTGTTCTAGGTTAGAATATATTTCCATTCCTATATCAGTTAGACTTAGATTTTAATTCCACTCTAAATCATGTTTCCTTCTAGGAGATTTCAATTTCACTATAAACCATGTTTACTAATAGGAGTAATTTGAGCCTTATAACATCACATATCACGTGCCTCACTATGAGTTAAACCATATACT
Source organism: Gnetum montanum (assembly GCA_015680685.1). NCBI lineage: Eukaryota > Viridiplantae > Streptophyta > Gnetopsida > Gnetales > Gnetaceae > Gnetum > Gnetum montanum. Next base: position 206,634 of record MNCI01007341.1, read on the forward strand.
TAGACTTCACTAACTTAAAGTAGGAAGACAGTGATTGCGAGCTTAATATCAACTCTTATCATACTTACATTGTCCATCTATGAATTATGATCTGGTCACGTGTGAACACTTGTGACTTGTATGGTAGAGTGTTGGGATATGCCATTGCTCATCATTGGCACCATTGCAAGGGATGTGTTAATGTTTGCTTAGTAGTTGATATCATAGAGTTCATTGTATCAAAAATTATAAAGTTTATTTTTCACATCTTTAATCAAACTCAATAATACACACACACAAACACTTAAGCATCAAATATATAATATGTCTTCAAGACTCAAAGAAAAATCATCACCTATCAAAGAAAATCAAAGGAATCATGACAGAAAACATGATGAAGAAGACTAGAGTGCACCAATGTAGACAATGATCACATATGCTCATACTGACCCATACTATCTTGAGTTCACATTCATTCTTCACCAGGATGAGCAACTTAAATGGAGAGACTTGCAAGGCAACATAGCTCTGACACCAAAACATTTGATACCATTAATATTTTAAGTAGTCCTCATGAAGGCCAACCTAAGTCATGAACAAGAAGGCTATCAAATCACAAAGAACATGACAATGCCATACCAACCAACAAAGGCTCAAATAAGAAGGGATGCCATCATGGAGGTGCAACATGAACATGAAAAGGGAAAGAAAGTACCTTAGAAAGTTGTCTTAGAAGAAATAAATGATGCTTCATTCAAAGCTAAAAAGTTCTATCAAACTCATGGATCATGCTCCCAAGCACCAATAATACATATTAAAGATCTTGCCAGTATATAATTAAAGTTAACTCTAGTAGAGGACCTTGGAAGGAATACAAAAGACTTAAGACATAGTTAAAGCTCAAGGCCTAAAGCTTCTATAGAACCAAAAGAGAATGAATCATGAAGTTACAAAATGAGGACCAAGTGATACTATTCTCCAACTGCTTCATTTTCCTCCTCACATTCATCTATGGAGTCTAATAAGAGGGAACAAAGATCTAGAGACCATAACAGGGAAGGAAAAATAGATTATAAGAGAGATGAATGAAGAAGAAGGTATCCTAATGATGAACAGGATGGTTATAAATAATAAAGAGATAGAATTAGATTTGAGGATAGATAGTGCTATGAACATCAAAGGGGTTATCACTACAATTGAGCCTATGAACTCAACAACTATGAAGAACCCCTGCTAGGCATTCATAATATGATAAATATAAGAGAAGCTGTATAGATCAATACTAGGCATGTAAGGGATGTATCAAGTGACTAGACATGAACAACATTTCCAAATTTAAAGGTGAATATCATGCTAGTCCACAACATCAGCTTCAAGCATTCCATGATGCCTATGTCCTTCAAAACATTGTAAGTGATTAGTAGAAATTAAAGTCATTTCCTAGAACACTCATCAAGAAAATAGAGAGATGGTACAAATCCTTAGAACTAGAATTGATTCAAAGATAGAGTACCATGCTAGAGCTCTTTAATAATAAGTATTAGACTTAGTCAAGAGTGTTAAATTTGAGAAAGAAAATATAGGGATGGAAGCAAGGGATACATGAATCCCTTGATGTAGCAATGGGTAGATAGTGTTCTCTTTTGCATAGATGTCCAAGCCATGGCTTCTCATAGATGGAATAACTTAGACATATCATTGATAGATCAAGAAACAAAACTAGAGAGATCATTAGGGTCTACACCCAAGGAAGATTATTTGAGATGACTGTCCATTGAATCCAAAGATTGATAGACCAAGTGGCAAACAAGAAGGAGAGCTAAAGAAAAGAGAATCAATTGAAGAGTATAACTGAGATCCAACAATAAGAAAATGATATGTTTGAATATGTGATAAAAAAGAACATGAAACCTTGGAGGATGTCATCTAAAAGAAGAATCTACCAATTTAGAAATTGTTTAATGATGTAGTAACAAATGTAGAGAAAATGTTGCACTAAATGGATGAGAAGTTTGTTATAGCTCTTAATATAGTAAAAGAAAGAACTAAACAAGCACTCAAGAAAGGTAAAGATAAGAAGAAGAGAAGAGATCATGAATGAGAAAGTTATAAATAGAAAGGAAAAGTTACTATAGTTGAGGAATGTACAAACTTTATTTTAAAAAAGAGAGAAAGGATGCAAGGTGGACCAATATGAACATCCTAAAGGATGTTGACTTGTCATGGCCCACTTACAAGAGTCTAGAACATATGCACTTGATTTGAGATTTGTTGAAATGTAGATGCCAAGATGATTACCTTATCCTCATGGAAATCTTAGATAATTTTTCCAGCTAATCTACTAACCAAGCAGAGCCTATCCTAATCGCAANGGATTGGACCTTGGATGTAATATACATAAGGATCCGGTTACCTATATGGATATTTTTGCCTTGGAGGTAGCATTCCCCATGCTTTTGGTTGNATCTAGGAAGTGCTTTAATTGACACTTCTCATTATTATCCATTAGAGTATTATAGGTCCATGACTCTAAGGATGGATCCAAATCTCTACACACATCAACCAGCAACTAGTTCGTCAAACCAACCTTTCAATTCTTTACTGCCAATGCCACCACTAGTCATGCAAGGGGAACTATCCATGCAACCATAAAAAAAGAATGTTACAAGGGTTAAAAGCACACCAGATGAAATAATGGTAAGTAAACCTCAATCCATGAAATTTCCATTATTCCAAGTCTAGAAAGGATTCAAAGGATGGGACTTCATCTACATCAACCCCATCTACACACACTCCTTCAGGGAATACTAGGCTTCCACCTTCTACCAATACAAACCTGACTATTGTCATGCTTACTTAAACCAGTACAATTTGGATTAAGATAAGAGCACTTCCCTAAAAGAGAATAGATCTTAGAAGTCCCTTGATATATTTTCAAATAGCAGGTCACCAATCATGAATTGCTCTACTGCATTTTGGGTTAGGAGTGAACTTAATGTCATAAGATATGTGCAAAGCATGGAATCTTCTGCCACTAAGGAAAAGAAATATCCAATTATAGCTTGTAGATCAGTTAATCACTATCTCACTTGGATAGGTGGATGATGTCATTACAACCATCAGTGGATCATCCTACCCTACCAACTTTTTAGTAATACACATGGGGGAAAATAAGGGATAATTTCCTATAATAATGGAAAGGACATGGCTTAGCACTATGGATGCTAAGCTAGGAATTAGAGATTTATCCTTGGAGATTTCCAAGGAATATGAAGCTAGAATTATACAAAGATGCCAAGTTCCCTGTATTACATACAATAATAACAAGTGCAACCATGTGCAAAGAATTTAGGCTATTAAACAAGAAATTAACACAACGTGAAACTGATGCATAGAAGAAATGTGCATGTAGTAATGTCTATATGTGGTAGCCACCAAAGAAGAAGGCACCTAGTGGTTGGTTATTGATAAAGAGAAAAAAAAAATATCCATGAAACAACTAATTAGATCATAAGTTCCTATGTTAAGAAAATAGATACGCTAGAATAGTTAAGGAGGAAACATCCCTATGCACATTCACACTAGAAAGTAGACATTAAATGAAGATGACTAGAGATCCTAGACAAGTTTGAGCCAGAATTATTGGAGCTAAAATATGCTTTTTTAAATAATAAAAAAATCAGTAATCATTAACATCAACCTTGTTAAAGAATAGAAGAAAAGATTATTGAAAGCAGTTAATAAATGGCCAACAACGTTTGCATGGTCCTATAATGAAATAATAAACATCAATCCATGTATATGTCAACACTATATTTACATAGCTCCACTTCTTAAGCAATGCTACTAGCCTCAAAGAGGGTTGAATCCTAATCTCAAAAAAGTAGTGAAATAAGAATTAGAAAAGCTATTAAAGGTAGGATTCATCTACCCCATTGTAGACAGTGAATGGGTCAGTCCCCAAGTTATTGTTCCAAAGAAACGTGGCAAGTCGAGAGTATGCATTGATTTTTAGTTAAACTCTATGACATTCAAGGATCACTTCTCTCTACATTTGTTGACTAGGTCCTCAATACCATAGAAGGACATTAGTATTATAGTTTCCTTCATGGGTACAATGGGTTTAACCAGATTTGGATTATACTAGAAGATCAAGAAAAGACTATGTTCACGAGTCCATGGGGGACATTTTTCTATAAGCAAATGCCTTTCATCTTATGTAATGCATCTACTACTTTTGAAATATTAGTACTAAGTATCTTCCATAAACAAATTGATAAGGGTGTAGAAATATTTATGCATGATTTCTCTACTTATGGGCTAGATTTCAAGTAAGAATTGGACTACTTGGAGTAGGTATTAAAAAGATGTGTTGAAACAAATTTGAAGCTCAATTAGTAGAAGATCCATTTAATGGTCCAAGATGGAATCATCCTAGGACATAAGGTATTACAAAAAGGAATAGAGGTAGATCCAGATAAGATAAGATTCATAACATCATCCAAAGACCACAAACTGTTAAGGATGTTAGATCATTTCTAGGCCATACAAAATATTATAAAAGATTCATAGAAGATTTTTTCAAAATAACAAAGTCATTGGTAGAGTTGGCAAAGAAAGATGCATCATTCCAATGGACAAAACAATGTTAGATGGCATTTAATACATTAAAATAGAAGCTAATAGAAACACTAATCCTTAAAGCTCTAAATTAGTTCAAGCCCTTTCACATAATGACAAATGATTCCAATTATGCACTAGGTGTAGTACTGACATAGCTTGATGATCAAAAGAGGTTGTACTACATACACTATGCCAAAATCAGAGCATAACTTAATTACACCACAATGGAAAAATAGCTTATGGCCATGGTGTATGTGCTAGAAAATTTCAGATATTACATGCTTGGATATCCTATCTATGTCCACATGGACCAGAGTGTAATAAGATTTCTAATGAATAAACCTATGGTGAGTCCTAGGATGATAAGGTGGCTTATAATACTACAAGAATATGACATCACTATGATTGACAAGAAGGAAGTAGGGAACATCATAGTAGATCACTTTTCAAGGCTAAGATGGAAACCATAGGAGCAAGAAGAAACATTATTAGACTAGTTCCTCGATGAAAATTTATTCACAAGGATGATAATGATGCTCAACTCGATAGAGAAATCATGGATCACTACCTAAATGACTTATCTTCTTACACAAGTAATCCTTATCGAGTGGAATAGAAAATAGAAAGAGAAATTCCTTCATAAAGTGAAGAGATATATGAAAATAAATGGAAATCTCTACAATATTTATGATGATGGATTAGTAAGATGGTATATTCTAAAAGAAAACTACAAAATAATTCTACAGGATGTGCATGAAGGACCATCTAGTGGTCACTATGCAAGGTGTAAGAGTACACTTAATTTGATGATGATAGGCTACTTCTGGCCTACCATATTCTAGGATGCATATAACTTCATCCAGTCTTGTGAGAGATTTCAACATGATGGAGGAATAACAACCAGGAATGAAGGGCCATAGCAATGGATTCATCCATTAGAACCATTTTATATATGGAGAATTAATTTCATGGGTCCCATTGCATTGATGTTAAATGGGAAAGCCTACATTATAGTGACAGTTGATTATTGTACTAAATGGGTAGAAGCAACTATAATCAAGAATTGTATATAAAAAAATAGCTACTAAATTCTTTTAACAACATGTGGCAAATAGGTTTGGAGCATCAAGAATGCTCATATTTAACAATAAAACACACTTCACAGGTGCTACATTCAAAAAACTCATGAAACAACCTAGGGTGAACCATAAGTTAACTACATAATACCACCCCCAAGTGAATGGTGAAGTAGAAGTAACTAACTGGGAAATTATAAGAATATTAACTAGAATAATTAGTCGATTTTGGAAAGATTGGACCACTAAACTAAATGATGCTCTATGAGCCTATAGGACCACATGAAAAATTCCCATAGGATATTTGCCCTATGAGCTAGTCTATGAAAAACTACCTATGCTACTAATCCAAGCAGAGCTACAAATGTTAGCTACTACTAGTACACTTGACCTAGCCTTAAGCTTAGCATAGAAAGAACATCTCATGAATCTCAACCTTTCAGAGGAAAATAGACTTGTAGCCCTAATGAGCAATGAAATACATAAGAAGTACTCCAAACATAGGCATGACACATGCATACGACAAGTATCAATTTAGTCAGGTGATAATGTTTGATATTATAATCCCAGTCATGTACCACAAAAGGCCAAGTTCCAAACCTTATGGGAAGGATCCTTCATCATCCATGCAATGTATCCCTTAGGTGCCATGTAGATTTACCATCCAACCAGCCCACAAAAACTTATTTTAGCCACTATTCAACAAGTCACATCATACCAAGAACATCCTAATTCCTCTATGAACTCTACCTAGCTCACTAAACTATCCTCAACTCATTCGATCTTCTAGTTGACTATTTTCAATGATAGTTGTGAGGGTGTCCTATATGATGCATAGTCACCAAACTGAATCTCTTTCTTTTCTTTATACCATTTCATGTTTTTTTGATATATTTTCATTCTTTTATACTTTTCCATTTCTTAATCGTTTGATATTCTTTAGTATCTTTCAAATTATTTCTTTATTTTTCCATTTTTTCTATGATTTTTTCTAATTGTCTCATACATACCTTTGTTAATTTTTCCAATAATGTGCAAGGAATAAAGCAAGATGTAGCCCTAATAAGATGAAGATTATCATATATTATCAAATCATGAAGGGATAATTCTATATACAATGAGACTAGATCATCCATCCATTCATTTCCAACAATAAGAGGTTCTTAGCCTGGTCATAATGATATTATTTTCATAATAAAACTAAAATAAACTTGTGATCATTATGCCTAGATAGAAAAGTAAAGAACCAAGTGGTAATGAAAAGGATGTGACATCAAGGGGATTTTTGGATTCTCTAAAACTACTACTATGAGTCTTAGCCTATTGATAAGATTGTATTATTTTCTTGAGTTCTAATGAAAAATGAAAGTATGAGAACAACAAGTGTTGCCTTACCATGTCACTAGAAAGTCATGTTACCCATGCTCAAAGGTAGGTATCTTCTTTGAAATCTAAAAAAATAAGTGCACTATTAATAAACTCCTTTTTTAAACCACATCTTTAGGTGATAATACTGCTTGCAATGGTGGTAGTCTTGTGGTTATTAGTCTTGGGGATGATACAATGTAGTGTCACTAGAATGTAGTATGGACTTGTTTTGGATCTTGGATGGAAAGGATAATGATCACTCTAATCACATATTACATATAGAAATTCATTATACCTATGGTAGGACACCTCATGTCCCAATTTCCACAATCCCTTATAATCCCATCCCATCTCACTAGTATATCTTATCATAATTCTATGGTTTTGTATAATATAGTGTTATCTTTCCATTCTGATGATACTAAAATGTCTGTTTTTCAAGATAGGTATGTTCTACATTTAGCTCCTTAAGTGCCGACAGACACTTATAAGCATGGTTATACAAGGGCACTAAGGATTGAAGCCTACTTTGGGAAGGACCCACTTGTATAACTCTTGTACCTCGTATCTAATGACCAATTCCACATCATCTTGTGCCTCCAAGACAATTTAACTACTAATTTTTACTTCCCTAAGTTCTTATATCTAATCATACCTTTGATAATTCTCAATCCATCTCATATATACTTAATTCACTTTTGTTGCCTGAGATTTCTTCCTTATGATATTTAAATGTAAAGTATTTATAATCCAGGTATTATTTATGATTCAAGACCCTTAGATAACCTCTCCATCTTCCAAATTATCCAATTAACTCAATTTTTTAATCAAAAAGTACTAAAAATTCAAAAATTTTCAGTGATGACATTGTATCTATGATGTCATATGCCCTATGATGTTGTAGCTATGATGTTGCATCTTGATAGTGCACATTTAAAAATACTATGTAAGCACATGGAAGTTAGAAAAATTTTCATTCTACCATTTCAACACAAGGGGAGTTCATGCAATTTTTCTCAACTTTGGCAACCCAACTTCCCAATAACATAACTTCCTCATTGTAACTCTAATTTGTGAAATTCTTGAATTTTATTAATCCCTAAGTGCTCAACTTAGTTGTGGATGGTTCTATTACATGTAGATTAGGAAGATTTAGCCAAAATTTCCTAATACCTAGAAGATAATATAAAGGATGGCTCTAAAGAGATCTATAGTAGAAGAATGCTCATAACCTAGCAGGAAAAGATCAAGAGGCAAAGAAAGAGGCCAAGCAAAAGAACAAACTCCATAGGCTGAACATGTAGAGTAGGAGGCCTAATTATTTAGCATTCATCAACAAAACCCTAGTACTGAATAGTCAACATAAGCTAAAGTAGAGGCCCCACTAGCACCAGAATAGGGACAATGCCTCTGCTATCTCCAAATCACCTCCAGGGCATCCAAGAGAAATCCATAATGTCCATGGTCATTATGGAGTTAAACTTTGGACCATTCATGGAGTTTTATTTAGGAGCTATCAAGATGTAATTCCAAGTTTCTCCCTTATGGCCAATCCTATCCAACAATGCTGAATGGTACCTATGAGAGGTTTATCTATTTTGGAGAAACAAGTAGGATGATGTGATAGTAAAAATTGAAGGAGTATCTATGTCATATTCTATTGAGGCAATAGCAAAGTCCTTAAACATTCTAAATGTTAAAGCTAATGTCATACAAATATCCATAAGGTCTAACACTAATGCTAAAAATTTGTGACTACAAAGAGCCTATGCCAAGGAAGATCAGGACTATAATGAGCTCGTTGCTAAAGAAAAGATTATTTCAATATTGGGACCTCCCATTTGTTCCCAAAAAAGACACTAAATAGGATCTCTAGCTACGTAGCCAAAGGAAGTAAAATTTTCATGAGAAAGTTCAATGCTAATATTTCCCAGCTAATCTTCTTAGAGATCTAGATAAGGTTCAAGGAGAAGAAGGTGGGGAAACTAACATTACCATTCCTTTGCCTAATCATAAAGCTATGCAAGAAAGTAGGAATCCTAGGTTACACAAATGATGTTTCAAAATATCTTAGAATGCATCATACATAGAGATGACAAAGCTAGTGCCACCCAAGAAAGATCAGTTGGAGAAGCCAACAAACACTAAGGAGACATTAGGATCTACACCAACTAGTAACATTATAGCTACCAGTTAGTAGCAACAAGTAGGATCCAGTGGATCAACACCTATAGGTGATAGACCTAAGCAACAAGCTCCACCATAGCCACAAGACTATCATCCTTCTATGAGCCATCTATGCCAAATTATAGAAACCATTAGCTAGGTACCCAAGGAGGGTTTTACCCTTTACAAAGTAAGAGAGAGCTCCATAACGCCTATGGTTTCCACAAGACATACTAGTATGTAGGTATCTTTACAAGTAAGAAGAGAAGAGAATTAGGCATAAAAAATATTATGGAATAATTCATCCTTCTAGATGATGCTAGAAACTGGTGAAGGTACCATGGTTATGGTCATGCAACACCATGATGTAGTAGGAGTAGTATAAGTGATAACTGATCACATTAAAGAATCTTTCAATGTACTTGTTGTGTTCTTAGCCAATATTTTTGGAGCTAGAGATGCTCAAATGTTAGCCAACACGTCCATGACACCAACCCAGCATGAAGATGTCCTTGATAGACTATTGCATATAGACCAAGTCATACAGAACCTCTTTAATATCCCTAGTGATATCATTATAGGATATTTTGATTTAATGACCATAAAAGGGAAGCTAGTAATGGTAGAAATAAGGGTAGAGTATGCTAAGAATGAAGTGTGGAGGTTACATGCTAAATTGACAACTCTGAGAGTAGGAAGAAGGGACCTTACATAATTCTTAGCCCTAGACCAACTTGAGCAATTCAAGATTGATTAAGTAATTCAATTGATTACCAGAAACATACAAGTGGAAATGGAGATAGAAAAGGCTATGTGAAATGCATTAGTAGTTGAAGCTGAAACATATACACATACCAAAGCTCTCACTACCTTAGAAGAGGATAACAAAAAACTTAATGTAGAAAACATCTAGTTGATGGACGTTATGAAGCAAAAAAATGTTCTCGAAGACAACATTTATCAGCTCTAAGAATAGTTCATTCATGTCAACAAAGGTATGAATAAATTGACCTAGAAAAATAGAACCCTATGAATAGAGGAAATATGTGCCATCTATCAAAAGTTTGCAATTGAAATAAGCACATGGTAGAACAAGGCCAAAAAGCACGAAAAGCTTAAGAAGCATTTTAGAGACCAAGTGGGTATGTATAAGTAGATAAATGGGAAAGAGATCCAAATGGCAAAGGTAAAAATCAATTCCATCACTACATAGACACAAGATTGGTAGCCAATATTGGATAGCCTTGCCCACATTAACCAAGTTGAGATAAAGAATAAAGACCTATAGATCAAAGACTTGATAGAGTGCATAGGGTTAGCTAACATTCGATACACTAACCTGGCCATGTTAATAATAAGGCATCCACACAATAAGCTTGAGTAGTAGGTAGTGGTCATTGATGTTATGTATGAAAAAGAGTTTGTTGATTGAAAGGATGTCCTACAAAAGTTGCATGTGGAAAAATCAGAACTTGAAATTATAAAGGCCAACTACCAAGGGCAAAAAGATGTTGTAGCAAACTTGGCACATAGATGACTAATTACCAAGAATTAAGAAACATGGCCAAGGAATTTGAAGAAGAATGAAGGAAATTTGCAGCATGGTATATCAAAGCCAATAAGAAGTTCCCACAACTACCATGCCCATTGGATGTAGTGACTCAATCAAACATTGCACAATCTGCATAGATCGTACATGATCCTAGGATGAAGGAAAAAATGTTTCAAGCCCTCTTAAGTAGATATCAATTCTAGAAGCCTAACGATAAGGGGAAGAAGTAGATGGAGGAGCCTCCACCACTTGGAACTTAAAAGCTACATTGAGGTACTTCATTCTTGTTTTTTTGTCCATCTTGTCAATGTAAACTATGTCCATTGTAAAAACACCAATGTGGCATTTAGAGTTATGTAAATAATTAGTCATGTCAAGTTCAATTCTACCTCCTAATTTTGTAAGTGATTCTATCCTCATTTTATTTTAACTTGAGGATAAGATCCAGGTTAGTCATGGGGGTATGATAAGACCATTTGTTTCCTCAAGTGCAATATTGTAGCTCATGCTACTTCATCCTTTATACAATGTCTCAGGAGCTATGCAGCCCTATAAATACTAACACTTGGGCACATAAGTGAAAATAGTTTTCTCCAACCTTTACCAAAACTCTTGTAGTTTTATTTCATAGTCTTAACGATAAAGTGAATGCCTGTAGTATGGTGTTAAGCACTTAAAAAAATTCTTTATTTGAGTGAATTATACTTGGGGATGGTTCATCTTTGGAAATAAAGATTGAGATTGTTTCTTATCATTGCAACATTCATTTAGTTCTTTTGTTTACTTAACATAATTTCATATTTACTTAGCTTAACACTTTAAATTTCCAAAGCATTTTATATTTTATGCTCATTAGTTAAGAGGAATGAGTACAAATGGTTTTGAACATTTAAGTGTAATTTTTTGGTAACCCAATAGTGGTTTCACCTGATTCACTTAGTAGTGACTCCACTTGGTAATCCCAATAAAAATTACATAAGCCCAAGACATGGTTGGAAAACTAGGACAAGGTACTCATTGCTCTAGGCTAGAACAGATTTTCATTCTTGTATCACTTAGCCTTAGATTTTAATTCCACTCTAAATCATGTTTACTACTATGAGTAATTTGAGCCTTACAACATCACATATCATATGCCTCACTGTGAGTTAAACCATACACTCAAACTTCACTAACTCAAAGTGGGAAGATAATGATCATGAACTTAATATCAACTCCTAGCATACTTACATTGTTCACCCATAGATTACAATCTGATTGCATGTGAACGCTTATGAATTATGTGGTAGAGTGTTGGGATACATCACCACTCATCAAATTTCCATGTTTAATAGCAAAAAATCTATGCAAACTCTCCATTTTCCTCTTTCTTCAATATAATAACAAGTGGACTAATCCATTTGCTATCTATAACTAGATATATGAACCCAACATTGAGAATTTGTTCAACCTCCTCCTTAACAATCTAGTTCAGTTTAGGGTTTAGTCTTCTCTATAGTTGCCTCTTTGGCTTGATGGAGGAGTCTATATAGATGCAGTGTTGGCATATTCGTATATCTATTCATGTAAGTTCATGATATGACTAAGCAAAGAGTGTTGGTCATTTTTTTATCACCTTTAAAAACTTCTATTTCTATTTTGGAGCAAGTTTGTCATTGATGATTATTGACTTTTCATTATTAAGAAAAGCATATTTTATAGTTACCAATAAATCTTTTAATTCAACAGGCTCTGGTTTGAAGTGATCAAGAATCTCCAACTCTTCCCAATCCATTTCACTTTGTGTGTGGAATAGTTGATGATGGAGTTGCTCCATTTCATCCATGTTCTATATATAGGTGCTTGTGAGGCTCTCTAATAGTTTCATGCACATGGTGGACATAGGTACACTTTTGTTTTTTTTGGCTATTACATATAGGAACTTTTGAATAACTACATGCTTAGATTGGAATCATGGTAATGGATCCATAACGCTGGATATGTGTTCTAAATTCCCCTCTAAAAAGTCAATGTTAGTTAGCGTTATGGACAATAAATTCTTCACATGCATCTGAGATGATATGTACAGTATAACATCTTTAACAGGTGGAAGCTGTGCAAGATCTCCAATGAGTATCATAGATCTACCACCAAAGTTATCTAAACGATTATCTAGAAATATTTCCTTAAGCCTTCAATCAATGTTGCTAAGCAATTTTCCACCTATGAAACTCATTTCATCTATAATAATATACTTTAAGTATTTGTATTTATTTTTCTAGTTTTAAGCCTTAGAAATAGATCTGTGAAAGCACAAGGCTAATACAACTTAGATGGTCAAGGTTCTAGATTTCTATCAAGATGATCCTATAAGTCCTATGGTAACTTAAATAACCTTGTCCATAGGCTTACCTATTCCAAAGTTCACCAAATACAATGATGAAGAAGATCCCAATGCACATCTAGTCACCTTCCAGTCTGAGTGCCTCTTTTTGCAAGCTTGGCCTCATATGATACTAAGGATTTTCCCCATGTTCCTTGAGGATAAGGCTTTAGATTGGTATCAAACCTTGCCTAGAGGTTCAATCTCCTTCCTTGAAAACTTGATTAACCAATTTATCAACTACTTCAAATACAACTTAAAGCCAAATTCCACATTGGATCAACTAATGAAGGTAAAGCAAGGGCCACTTGAATAGGTCAAAAATTTCATTCAAAAGTGGAACTCAACACTTAATGGGATTCTAGATCCTATTTTTGAAACTCAACTCTTGGCCATCTACAAAGGAGAAATAAATGACTTTATCAATTCAAAGATTTACTACCTAGAGTCCTAGTCACTAAGCTAGACCTTCTTGCAAACTAAGAACATTGAGGAGGTAGCTAAGGCAAGTAATGATCTAGCCTACATGGCCTATAAAAAATAATACACAAGGAGGGATAGGAATAAAATCAAGCAAGAACATACAATTGTGGCTACAATAACAAAAGAGTCAAAATAAGTAGAGAGGTAGGGGTCACTACCTTGCAACACATCTTCTAACTCCTCCCAATCATCCACTTCGTAAATCAACCAAGATCAAACTTTGGATAGAAGGATAAGTCTAAGTACACAAGGTTGCCTATGAAGCCCTTTGAACTTCTAGAATAGTTTCCTAAATACAACCATATACAACATAAGAAACTATCTAAGGAAGCTCGTAAGAGGCACGATTATCTTGGTGACATAGCTAAAGATGTAATGATAGCTACCAAAGATGATCCCAAGCTATTGAAGTACTTTAGACTTGATAGGTACTATCATTATCATCAAATGGCTGGTCATGACATTGATTTTTTCCTATCATTAAAGGATGACCTCCAGAAGATGATAGACCATGGAGAGTTGGTGTTGAATGAGCCCAACTCTTCAAGAAAAAATAATAAATCTTACACCATAGCCTCATTCATGGAAACAAAATGGTCTAATCCTCCTAAGAACCTATTTTTCATCAGAGTACCACCATAGCCCAAAAAAAAAGCCTAGAGAGCCCTTCATTATATGGGTACCACCTCCTCCAACCTCTAAGAAGCCTTTTATCATATGTGTCCCACCTGTAGTGGCATCAGCTTCACAACCAAGCCCATAAGTTACTAATCCGTCAAAGCCTAAGGCAACATTTGTTATGTGGGTTCCTTCACTTTCAACAAGTAAGCTGATAACAATCAATGATCAAGGTCCACCTATAATGGCCCATAACTTAGAGGTTAGAAAGAAACCATGATCACAACAGTGATGAAAATAACTTATCATCAAACCAATAGCCAAGCCCACTTAAGGTAACCAATGACAAAAGGCATCAAACTAACCAAGTTCCACATAAAGACCAGATACGCCTATGGACAAGGAACCCAATGCATATACATTAAAACCTAAGCCACAAACCCTAATGAGGTTGGAGGGAGTTAGAACCACTAACACTAAAACATCACATGCTAAGGAAAAAATGTTTCGTTCAATAATGAAGTAAGCCAAATGATCATTAAAGCATAATAACATATCATCAAACTTGTATGACTTGGTCATGACCTCTCCTAAACATAGGAATGCACTAGCTCAAGTGTTAACCTTTATCGCTATGAGTAAAGACATGCCCAATAACAAAGAATCAATCCACTCTGTCATTAGGCAAGCTTCACTTAGAGAAAACTGGCATTAACGCATGCTCCAATTCTATGATAGTGAAGTGAAGATTAACTTTTGAAATGAAGAGGTGCTATTTTCTTCTCTTCTGATTAATATACATGTTGGTAGATACAAGGTTCATGGTGTTCATCCAAATGATGGGGCAACAACTAATGTGATACCATTTTCCATTGTTGACAAACTAGACTTAGTTGAAAATATTCAAATAACCACTACCTTAGCATTCAAGTAATTTAATGGCTCACAAGCAATAATGTGAGGTTGTATCTTAGATTTCATGGTTGGTGAGCAATTTTGTACATTTGCTAACTTCCTAGTAGTTGAGGAGACACCTAGCTTCAACTTGATCTTAGGAAGGCCATGGTTAGGAAAGCTCCACATAGTCTTATCCCCTATACATAAAGAGATTCACTTTCCCTACAAGGAAGGAAAATTATTATTCATGGGGGACAATTTGTTGGTACCATTGGTTAACTATGTCAACTTTGACTGAAGTTTGGAGATGGAGTTTCAATAGGAGACACTTGAAACTCAAGCTAGGGCTAGTACTAAGAACAAAACCAACAACAAGAACAACTACAATGTTAGAAACACCAACTCTAAGATACTAAATGATCAATGAGAGTACCTAACAATTTCCATTTTGAACAAGGAAAATGATGAAACTAGGATCACACAAGGAAAGCCCATCAATCTATCGAAGATCAAGCAAAAAGTTCAAAATAAATGTCACATTATTATCCTTATATGCTCTTTCAATAGCATTACATACTTAGTAGGAAAGTATGGACTATGGCATGCTAAGGCTTAAAATTGGTAATATCATAGCACACTAAGGCCTAAAATTGACAATATCACGATCCACTAAGGCCTAAAACTAGCAATATCATGGTCTACTAAGGCTTAAAACTAGCAATATCATGGCCCATGGAGGCCTAAAACTGGTAGCCCTATGGCGCACCATGGCCTTAAACTAGCAAATCATATAGCTCACTATGGCCTAAAACTAGCAACCTTATGGCTCACCATGCGTATAAACTCATAAATTGTATGACTTGATGATGGGACGTGATATCGCATGGGCCATGATATCACGTACGTGATATCATAGCTTTCAGAATATTGCATTCCTCATGATATCGCGTACACGATATCGTGTCTTCCCCTACGATATCACGTACACGATATCACGGTGCGTTGTCATATCTATAAATAAGAGGTAGCTCTACCTTGTTTCCTCATCCTAGGATAGACAGTAGGGAAACTCTAGTAGATTGATCACTCTAGAGATAGAATATTTTCCATGTGCCTGCAGTAGGAGTCCTAAAGTGAACGGATCGTTATTCGAGCAAACATTGTACTTGAACACAAGTTTGTGTATGGAAATAAAGATGAGCTTCTTGGATAAACCTTGCAGTGCATGGAATAGGCTAATTAGGATTTTATTTACTGTTATTTATTATCTGTTATTTACTGCTTTGTCTCTCAACCCTTCTCTCCTAGTTAAGTGCCTCAGTACGACCACTTCGAGCACATGCATTACATGTGGTGATCCCAACAATGACTAGCGTTTGGTAGCCACAGTTGCATTGGTTCAGGGTGTGTATGGTAAGTGGGAATGGATGTTAACGCTAGGTAATTTAGACTTAGTTCATTAGTTAGAGTTAGTAATTAGTTTCTCAACCCTTTACCTTGTTAGCATAGGAGACAAAAACATAAAAAGCTATAAAAATCATATACGTCATACTTACTTAACCATACACCGTGACAACTACAAGTAAGTCTGGGAAGACAACGAATGATTAACCCTAAGTGTTCCATGGATGTGTAGGCACTTAGTCTGTAGAGTTCGACCAGATTGTGCTTGCTACGCTCGTATTCATATGGTTGAGTGTAGGGGCATCTCGCCACTCATCACCTACTATGGCCTAAAATTGGTAACCTTATGGCCCACCATGGCTTGAAACTGGCACATTGCATGGCCTGCCATGGCCTTAAATTGACAAACATCTATAGCCTATTTACAAGTTAGTTTACATCCTTATATCCTAAAAAATAATAGTTTACAACCAAAAATACAAAAATGATAGTTTACAACTGAAAATATAAAAATGATAGTTTATAACCAAAAAATGAAAATGACATATTAAAATCAAGATTTTGGTTTCCACATAAGTAAACTAAGAAAAGCATGACTATGCTAGGATTTTATCATCCCACATTGACTACACTATTGTTTAAGTGCTTGAAATCCTTGGAATAGATGCCAAATCCCATCCACACAAAAAACCTAGTTCCCAATCCTACATCCATGCTATAAAACCTCCAGCTTAAGGTAGAAAACCAAGTTTCAACATGAGTGCAAACTAAGTTGTAAAAAATCATGAACTTCATGTGAAAATTGGTTATTTCATGTGACTATGCTAGACTAAAGCCTGACTACGCTAGCCCAGTGTAGTCATATGGGATATGATACCTTTTACTACTTCTAAGCAACCCACCTACACTACACACCAACCCATGAAACCTTGATCCCAAAATAATTGGGTGTTAAAATTAGTAGTCACCAAGCATCAGAATAGCCTTAAATCTTGTCACAAAATGGTTCTTGGACATCACTATGTTGGTGAGGATCATGACTACAATGGCCCAACATAGTCAAGAATGGAATAAGCCTTCTCTCACTCATCAAGCATCCAATCAACAGCAAATATCCATTCCATGCTTCCAAAACCCTAGCTTAAGCTCCCAATAGCTTAAAAAATTTATGGAATTCATCAAATGATGCCAAAAATTGCTCAAAACCTATGACTACATTGGAGGCAGCTTGTGACTATGCTGGCCTAATATAGTCATAGGGTTCACAAGTGGGATTGATCATGGGACTAATAATAAACCTTGAAAACTCCATTCCATAACCTCCACACCTTCATAAGACTCCTAGTGACCCCAAACTATTAATCAATCAAGCAAAAGTCCATAAAAATGCCTATCCCAAGCCTGACTATGCTAAGAAGTACATGCCTACGTTGGGCTAGCATAGTCACTAGTGGCGCCTAGTGTAGTCACATGAAAAACCTTAAAACAAGCCATTTCTAAGGCAAATCAACTTCCAAAAACTTTAGAACCCTACTAGACTAGGAACCAAGGCAAAAACTCATCACTTTTAAACCAAAAACACATTTTCCAATCCCAACTACACTAGGAATTGCATCCCTACACTAGGCCAACGTAGTCACCAGTGAATCCCAGTGTAGTCCACATGAAAAATTCCAAAATAGTTCATAGTTAATTCGAACAAACTATTGGAAAATCCTAGAACTCTACTACAGCCTATTTTCATCATAAAATTCACCATCTTCCATCCCAAGCATGTTGAGTATGCTAGGAATTTCATGCCTACGTTGGACTAACATAGTCATCAATGGATGCTAGCATAGTCCACATGGAAAACACCAAAATAACCCAAAAATAGCTCAAATTGACTCCCAAAAAGATCTAGAACCTTTTTGGAGCTTGTTGATACCATAAAACCTTGGGAAACAAGCCAAAATTCACCATTTTTCATTACAAACCTCAACTACACTAAGGATGGCATGCCTAAGTTGGACCAACATACTCAAGAGGTATTTGGCATTCCAAAAACCCAAATAGCAACAAGAATTGACAATTATGATGGTAAAACCTTAGCTAGTAGCACCAATATGCCTAGAAGCCCATTGGCATGGTCAATTGGGCATGGAAACTCACATGAAATAAAAACTATTACATCACTACGCTAGGCAAGCCTGNAGTTTCCATGCCCAATTGACCATGCCAATGGGCTTCTAGGCATATTGGTGCTACTAGCTAAGGTTTTACCATCATAATTGTCAATTCTTGTTGCTATTTGGGTTTTTGGAATGCCAAATACCTCTTGAGTATGTTGGTCCAACTTAGGCATGCCATCCTTAGTGTAGTTGAGGTTTGTAATGAAAAATGGTGAATTTTGGCTTGTTTCCCAAGGTTTTATGGTATCAACAAGCTCCAAAAAGGTTCTAGATCTTTTTGGGAGTCAATTTGAGCTATTTTTGGGTTATTTTGGTGTTTTCCATGTGGACTATGCTAGCATCCATTGATGACTATGTTAGTCCAACGTAGGCATGAAATTCCTAGCATACTCAACATGCTTGGGATGGAAGATGGTGAATTTTATGATGAAAATAGGCTGTAGTAGAGTTCTAGGATTTTCCAATAGTTTGTTCGAATTAACTATGAACTATTTTGGAATTTTTCATGTGGACTACACTGGGATTCACTGGTGACTACGTTGGCCTAGTGTNCCATGTTTTACCACATGTATTTCACTTTAATTAATTTGACCTTGTTTCATGGTGTTTTGACTTGTTTTGACCTTGTTATGTATTGTTGACCTGTATTACCATCAATTGACCTCACAACTTTAGTTTCACCATACCTACCTTATTTGCTTTATTATGCCCTCTTTTGATCTCTATTTGGCCCTTAATTGGTATTAAGTGATAGGGTTTGACAATTCTTGATCATCATTTGACATCATGTAACTCTAGCCTACCAAGGTCTTAAACTGGCAACATGACCCACTAAGGCCTAAAAATAGCAAGATGTAACCCTAGTTGACCATGTTTGACCTTACACTACCTTTAACTCATACCTCATAGCATTTGTTAACCATGCTTATACTTTGTATGATCATTGATGTAATGTGTTTTAACTCATCTATGCATTATCACTAGAGTATTTTACATTGTTTTGACATGCTTATGTTATCATGTAAGAAAAATCTAGGAGAATAAGCAAGTAGATTTGACTAGCCTTCATGATGTTGTTAGACTAAGTTGACCTTAAATATTCAAATTTTTAGCCTTGAAATCATCACACTATATATCCATAACACCCTAAAGTAGCCTAATGATCATTGACCTTGAAGCCAGAAACATCATGGAGGGTCCCTTAGTCAAACTTTCCATCTAGACTGTGATGGTGAGGAGAAAGCACTTGAATTCAAGTTCGTCACCAGTAGTTAAGCTTTCACATGACATCATCAAACCCTTGTAATGCAACATTAAGCCCTCACATAGCCCTAATTACATCTAATACTCACATGTTTTCATATAGTGTTGTTTACCATTATTGACAAGTTGTAATGAATGACTAATGCTGATAATTTCGATGGTCTATAACAAGTGAGGTTGCATGCTCTTTATCTTTGAATCTCTTTTTTTGGCACAATGAATGAACTATAAGCTTTGTAACATTTGATGCACATTGCATAGAGCTTTTCATGTTGTAACAACAAGTGACCTTTGGTGGCATGGTTTGCTAATTATTTTATATGGCCTTATGCATTGTAGTGTAACAACATGACTTCTTTGTCTAGTTTTCTTATTATCTTGGAGTTGTGCTTGTAGGATGAAGCCCAAAGTCATGACATAGGTATAGCTCATTATGGTAGCAACTCATCATGTCACCTCAATGCACAAAATTTAGTGAGGTTTTCCTATTGTGCTAAGAGTACTTATGTTACTTCTCTCCTATTACCATTCCCTTAACCCCAATCCCATAGCCTAACTATAACATTTCTTAATCATAAGTGACAATGATGACCAATGTCTAACACTCATGCATTGTGACCATATGACATCCCTTTGGCATGCTCCACCATTAAGTCCGTTGGATGTAATACATCTCATTCAATGAAAAAACCAAATCAAAATTGGCCTTGGTAATAAAACGCAATGAAGGTTTCACCTGATATAAAGAGAAAAAAATTTCGAAGAAGTTGAATGATCATTAAAATCCAAAAAGATAAATTGATGGCTCCAAACATGCAAAGGGAGGATCCTAATGACCAAAGAAGCATTTGAGTGAGATGTTGGCTCCTCAAATGCATTACAAAGTAGCCAACACTTCCAAAACATGAAGTCCAACAATCTGATCAGTCAATCAAAATATCAGTGTCATAATTATAGCCATGATGTGATTACTTCCCTTACAGCCAATGATAGCCCTTAGCATAACCTTATCCCATCGTCAACATAAGCACTCGTTGGCATGGTTCAATACTACTAAATCACATTCAAAGAGGGAATGTTGATGATGGACATGTAGTGGTGTTTTGTATTCTCTATCGATGTCTCTTAGGTTAATCCTCCAAACATCAACAAATAGGAGCTAGTGAAACACCATCAAAAATTCATGTTGCAAATTGTAACCTTTATTTTCCAACATGAGGCAAGGTTTCATTGTAAATGTAATATTTGTAGTCCATGAGCTACAATCTTGCATACTTTAATTTTTTAGGGCTGAAAAATGCCTCAAAAGTTACTATTATCTCACTTCCCAAGTGGAAAAAGGTACCTCATGTATATATTTGGGCTTGGGAAGGTTGAAATTCCTTGGGAATTGCCAAATTGGATGTTTTCATGGGTTTTTATAGGGGTGTAGCCTAAACTACGCTAGAACCATCTACCCCTAGCATAGATGGTGTTGGGTCTTCATTCCCATTTCCAACCCAATGTAGTCACCACAAAACCTAGCGTAGATGCAACATTGAAATTGTTGGGACTTTCCATTTTCCATTTTTCCAATAATGACTAGCATACTCAACCCAAGTCTTTAGCAGTTGTAGCATGGCCAACGTAGACAACATTTTCCAACAATTTCAAATGGTTTTTAGCAACTTCAGCATAGTCCACTAAGGTCAATGTAGTCTTGATGGTATCAACATAGTCACAAAAGTTCATTTACTACTTATAGTATTTGGATGGGCTTTGGTGTATACAGTGTATTCCAAACTTACTATAAATGGCCATCTACTTTGAAAATTATAAATGTTATACCTACAGATGGACATCAATATGTTAGTAACCATGATAGTGATCCATGGAGCCAAAATAAGCAACTCCATAGTTTATAAAAGCCACACCTTATTACAATCTAGGAAATTTAAGGAAATTCCATTCCCAACTTTTTGAGTAGTTCTAAAAATTAAAGGTAGTTCCGTTAGACAATTGAAAAAGCACTTTCCACTTTTTTGCAACCAAGAGCCTTTGTAAATTTGAAAAAATTTTGAGAGAAAATTGGTATCTATGCTAGGCATTAGAGACTCCAAACGTGATACCAGTGCTTCAAGGGTGAAATACCATTTCATGATCACACTTGCAAATTTTGATGGAAACTAGCAAGGAGTTTCTAGAAACTAGGATTGGGGAGTATCTAAATTGTGGGGTGTGAGTGTAGCCAAATCCAATGGACTTCAAACTCCTTCCAAGAGAAATTCTTGTGCACCTAGCACACAAATCTATACTCCTTGAACCTTGTACGTTATGCACTTTCCATTGTAATTAGTTACAGTTCATCATTATGCATATTTAACTTTATGTTTTAATTTATGTGTCTATTTTCATTTCAAATCTACAATTCTATTTCCATTTCCATTTCCATTTCTAGTTGACACTTTTGTAAGTCCCTGGGTGATCAACTAGACTATCCAAGCAGCCTTGAATTCCATTTCCAGAGGTCCTTAGTATTTGAGGCTAAAACTATTCCAATGCTTGGGATATTTTAGTTTCCATTATAGCAACTAAAATTTCTAGGTCCAATATGTCACACTTATAAGAAAACTATACATATGGGTAGGGAGTTAGCAGATTTTTCATTCTTGTCATTTTCCACAAGAGAATTTTTTGTTTATCTTTTGAGCTCTGACCAGCTAACTTTCACAAGCCATAACTTTGTAACCATATCTTTGATTTTTGAAATTTTTGAATCTTATTGATCCAAAGCACTCAACTTAGTCATGGGGGATGACATCAAGGAAAATTTGAGCCAAAAGGTTTCAAAAATTATCTAACACCAGAAGATAGTCTAAGGATAAGTAAGATAAAAAAATAAAGGACATTATCATGAATTAATGTAAATTCAAGCCCAATAATTTAATAAATCCTCCTAATAAACCATTATAAACAATTCTAAGGCATTATGAGCTAAAGGATAATAAGTGTGGGAGGTCATAAAAATTAAGGATGTAACATCTAAGGGGTTTCTTCTTGAAAAATTTTCTAACTCTGTAATCATAGTATAATAAGAACTTAATCTAACCAAGGGTATGATCAAGATAGAGAACTATTCAAAATTGATATGAACACTTTAAGAATTTCAAACACTTATTGATTATAGATGGCCCCAAAGATGATAGCAAAAGGACCTTTATAACTAGAAAGCAAAAGACCAAGATGATAAGGGAGACGCTACACTAGAGAACAAATTCCACAAACAAAGCCCACAAAGTAGGAAGCCTAGTATTTTAGTATTCAACAATAGACACCTTCTACCAAACACTCTATCCAAGGAAAGGCCAAATCACCACAAGTACTAGAACAAGGATAGTGCCTCACGCTATCACCTGAATTCCTCCAAGCCATCCAATTAAGGTCAATCATGTCCACAGTGATTATGGAGATGAATTTTGGTCCTTTTATGGAATTTTCTCCAAAAGTAGTGAAGATGCAACTTTAGCTATCTCCATTATGGCTAAAACTAACCAACAACTAAGGATGGTACTTAGGAGAAATGTACTAATTTTGGTAAAATAAAGAGGCCAATGCAACACTTAAAATTGGAGTCTCTATGCCATACTCATTAGAGAGGGCATATGGAAAAGAAGATAAGGATAAAGAAGGAGGAACTTCAAGTGCTCTTGAATAGATATCAATTTAAGAAGCTTGATGATAAAGGGAAGCAGCTGATGGAAGTGCCATAATCATTGGGCACATAGGCTACATCGTGCCACTTCAATTTTTGATTTTTGATTTTTTGTTTTATTATACGACTATGGAAATTTATTATAAACACCACTACAACATTTTGAGTCATTTAAATAGTTAGTTAGTCATATTTTGTTGAATCTACCTTCTAGTTTTGTAAGGGACTCTATCCTCTTTTTTTTTTTTAAATTGAGGACAAGTTTCTAGTCAGTCGTGAGGGTATGATAAAGTCAAGTTTAGTCACAATACAACATCATAGCAATGATATATAAATGATTTCATTGATATGATGTCACAACACATGATACGTCGTCATTAATACCATGTCGTGGGATGTGTGCACCCCTATAAATACAACACTTAGGCCTACAATCCAACTTTTCCATTCCATCCCTAGGTAGACTCTTGTAGTTTGTTTTTATAGTTTTAGTGATAAAGTGAATGACCATAGTGTGGTGTTTAATAGCTATATGGAATGTTTATTTGAGTGAAGTGTACTTGGACATAATTCATGTCTAAAAATAATGATTGAGATTACTTTTCATCATTACAACATCCACTTAGTTTTACTATTTTACATAGCATGGTTTTTACTATTTTCTTAGTTTAATCATTTACATTTCCAAGTACTTTACTTTACTTGTTCATTAGTAAAGTGGACTGATTATGACTAGTTTCTAGCATTTAAGTGTAATTGTTTGATAATCCTAGTAGTGTTATAGCTTGGTTCACCTAGTAGCATAATGCTTGGTTACCCAGTAATGGTTACATAAGTCCAAGATATGTATGGTAAGCCAAGACCAGATGCTCATCACTCTAGGGTAGAGTAGATT
>MNCI01007344.1:1473-18594 GCA_015680685.1 Gnetum montanum
ATGGTGTCCTTTGTTTTCTTTCGTGGTTGCAGGTTACCTACCTTGGAGGATGTTGTCCAAAGGTACGTACATTTGAGCGGTGAAGTAGAACAGCGTGTTGAAATGACTGCTCAGGTTTGCCCGACTACTCAGCTTTGCACATCTATACCTCGCACAATTCTACCCTTTACTCTTGTTTCCTTCCTCCCCACCACCCAATTCCCATACGCAATGTCTACATACGCAAGTATTCATTTTCCACACTCACGCTAGTAGAGATATCGCAGAAAGTGATGCGTAACGCTCCTTTTGCACACATTCCTGCTACAATTTGTAACAGAGACATCTCAGATTGACGCGCTACGCTCGTCTGAAAGCATTCCTGTTGACATGAATAAACGTACATTTCGCATCTTCCCCGAACCTGTTTCCAGTTACATCCCTTTACCTCCTGTACCCGTCAGTCTTCCTCTTTCACGTGGACAGAGCAACGCTTGAGTAGCCATGGATGACCGCTGTTCTTGCTTCTACCAATCCGGTGTTTCGCATTCTTTGTCGACGTCCTTCGGGCACGCCCTCTAACCGTCAACAAAGAGGGGCCATTGAAACACCGTGAAAATTACGAGTCGGCCTCAGGCAAAGATTCGCAATTCCAGCAAAAACGCGCATCAGATTGGTTCAAAGGATGGGTTTACGCTCTATTACGCACGGCAGCGTAATGAGCATAATAAGCTTCAAGACAGTCGTAGGCAGAGTTCAGAAAAGCACAACAGGTTGGCATTTTTTCTTGCAGTTCATGGATAACTTGTCTTTACGCTCGCTACGCGGCGGTGCGTACCATGGCGTATGTTGTCAAGTTGTACATTGCTTATACGCTTCATTACGCGCAGCTGCGTAGTGAGCGTAATTTGTACATTGTTTACGCTTCATCACGCGCAGCTGCGTAGCGAGCGTAAACCACGCCTTGTTTACGCTTCATCACGCGCAGCTGCGTAGCGAGCGTAAACCACGCATTATTTACGCATTCATTACGCACAGTCGCGTAGAGAGCTTATGGCTTTTACTCCAGATTACGCTCATACACGCAACGCAACGCGAATGAGCGTAATACTGCCTGAATGCAGCCTAAAGTACGCTCAGCATATGCCTACTCTTCACACGCACAACACGCAAACAAGCGTGTTGTGCGTAGTCACAGTCTGACTTAAAAGATCATGCCAGCAGGGCCCGTAATATCCGGAACCCACATCATCAGGGTTGCGCCTTCTCCGCGAAGTGTCGCGGCCTATAAATACCCCAGTTGACAAAGATACAGAGGTGGGCAAAAATTCGGGTTGGCAAATCAGAGAAGCAAATAGCATATTTCTGAGCACCAGAGCACTTAGCACTTTGGAGCAGAGATACAGAGAACAGCGCTTTAGCAATCTTGGACATCATCATCTTACAGCCGAAGCAGAGTACAGTTCGATTTGAGTACCAGTGACAGGAGCAATCTTTCTGCTGAAAGGACTCTATCAATAAGAAAAAATTGATCGGTAGACGTCAAAGCTTGGCCTGCCTTGCATCTCAGCTTTAGCCCATGAGGTAGATCGGACTTCTGTTTAGACTATTTTGCTTGTTGTTCTGTGCTTGTTTCACATCCTGTAATCGGGGATTCCCCAGTGTAATTTCTCATACGAAATATACATTTGTAAGTCAAAGCGCAGATCTTGAAGCTTCGAGCTTCTTATGTCAACCTCTTCTTATCGTGTTTAGCATTATCGCCGTTGCAATCCAACTACATCGTTTTCCCCTCATTTTACCACTCTTCGAAACAAATCGCTTTCTCGCTACGTAATTCTCATCGTTTTACTGACCCATAAGTCCCTGTCTGATCGACAAGATCGTTCAGGGTGCCGCGGATTCGTTTTTCCAGCATAGCCCTCGCGGGGATCCGTGGCTAAAACTATGTACGCCGGAATCTCGATCGGTATTTCCAGCTGCCGACGTTTTCTGTCGTTACATGTCTCAGCCTTTTCTTGACTGTGTGTTGCTTGTTGTATACATTCTTCATGCATGATCTCCTCCAAACATGCTTCACTATATAGGCTTAAGAGCATTAAAGAAAAGTGAATGTGTCTGAGTAAAAGTATTTAGTTTAGAATCACTTTCCATTTTATACACCATGTTACATATGGTATGATGCATAGTGATAGCATCATGATGTCACCTAGGCATGTAGCTACATCACCACTCTGCATTACTACATCACATATTTGTGTTACTAGTTGGAATAACAAAAATTAAGGCCTATAATCCAATGGCTTTAAACTTGAACTAACTTAAGAATTCCTTAATCCATCCTCACTAGAGTTTAGTCCCAAAATTTACATTAAATGATTATTAAAATAATAATTTTAATGGTTATTTAAATTGTTAATTAACCTAACTGATGAGCCGCGATATCGCATATGCGATATCGCGTCCGCCCCCGCGATATTGCGTATGCGATATCACAGCCAACCACAATGTCTATAAATAAGAGGCGGCTTTCCCTATTCTAGGAATTTAGAATTAGACCCTTAGCTAAACTATAATAGTTTTACCATTCTAGAGTTAGAATAATTTCCATGTGCCTGCAGTAGGAGTCTTAAAGTGAACGGATCTTTATTCAAGCAAATTGTACCTGAGCACACATTTGTGTACGGTAATAAAGACAAACCTTGCAGCATATGGACTAAGCTGAATAGGAATTAATTATTGTTGAATATTTAATTACTTTTCTAGTTAATTAATCTCTCTCAACCCTTGACTCTCCTAGTTAAGTACACTCAGTACGATTGCTTCGAGCACGTGTGCAATGCTAGGTAACCTAGTAACAAATAGCGTTTGGTAATCCTAGCAACGTTGCACTGGTTCAGGGTGTGTGCGGCAAGTGGGAATAGATACTGGTGTTAGGACAATTAGAACTTAGTTAGTAATTAGTTAATGAAGTTAGTCACTTAGTTCTCTTCACCTTCCCCTATTAGCATAAGACATTAAAAAGATAAAAGATATAAAAATCATATACCTCAAGCTTACTTAACCATACAACCGTGACAATACAAGTAAGTTTGGGAAGACAATGATTAATTAACCTTAAGTGTTCCATTAAGGTGCGTAAGCACTTAGTCCTTGGAGTTCAACCGGATCACGCGTGAGATGCTTGTATTTATATGGTTGAGTGTAGGGGTACCTCGCCATTCATCATTGGTGCCGTTGCCGGGGACTTAGTTATTTGTGCATTATGTAGAACATATGAGATCATTCATATCGTTGGGACGCTAGAGCAAACCCTTAGGGTTGATCAAAAAAAAAAAAGATAACGGTAAATGGCACACCGAATAAGACAAAAAAATATTTTCTTCTTCGCACAAAAGCACTTCACCGCCTAGGACTCACATAAGAGACAGTCGGCGGCACAACACATGTAACCAAGATCTGCCAGTGCCTCAATAGCTCCATGTGCTATATAGTCATCACGATGAGTATGTACCTAACTTTACCTTTATTCTCCATCAAGATGAACAACTGTGTTGGAGAGACTTGGAGGGTAACATAGTGTTGCCTCCAGATCGAGCAGTCCCCAACATGCTTCTTCATGCTCTCGCGCGAGTAGGCATGTCACAGTTATACGCGGAATACATTGCATGCGATTATGACACAAGGGATTACCATCCCACAGAAGCACAACGTCAAAGGGACTTGCGACAGGAGAGCCACTATACCTCGTTGAAGGGTAAAGGACCCCATAATGCTCCACCCGTCTTAAGCAAAATTGAGGGTGGTGAACCTATTTCAATAGGTTCTCCACAAAACGATGTTCCCCCTCCTAACGATGGTCAGGAGATGGTGTATTAGAACCTCCACTCCATAGTTCATAATCCTGGTTCTGATCCCCACGAACACCAAGTGTTCAACGAGGGAACACAAACACATGATAAGGGTGGGCAGTTTGATCGTAATCATGATTGGGGCAGAGACCACTGAAGAGAAGGTAGGGAACATCATCATCTCAATGGTCCTCCTTCTTCTTCACCTTCATTGTCACATTCACCCTCTCCTTCAATATCAGGACACAGTCATAAGGAGCCTAACTATGAGGATAAAGGCAAACAAAGTGAGAAACCTTGACGAGAGAGTCAAGAACAAGGATGAGGGCACTCTAGAGAATCATGGCATGGAAGAAGTGAGAGTAGGGAACCATGTATACATCACAGATGCTATGAACAAAATGACCACGAAGAACCCCTACTCGCAACCTGAAGCAAAGGCCGTAAGTATTCCCACAAGGCACCAAAAAGATAGCATGATTAAGAGGTTAGACATGGATAACATCCCACAATTTGAGGGGGGATACAACGCTGATCCTCAGAACTAGTTACAAGCATTTCATGATGCATGTGCCTTACAGAACATTGAGAATGAATGGAAAAAACTAAAGTTGTTCCCAAGGACACTAGTAAAAGAAGCAGAAAGCTGGTACCGGTCCTTAGAACCAGAATCCATTTGGAGGTGGAGTATGATGCTAGAATTGTTTAATGATAAGTATCAAACGTACTCCCAGGTGTCCAACTTGTAAAAGAAAATCCAAGGATGGAAGCAGGGAAATCATGAAGCCTTGGATGCTACCATGGGCCATTATTATGCACTGTTACATCATTGCTATGCCATCTCGTAGATGGACTTAGGCATGAAACTAGAAGAATCCTTGGAACGTATGCCCAAGGGAGATTATTAGAGCTTAGGTCCCATTAGGTCCATAGATTGTTGGAGCAAGTAGCCAAGGAAGAAGGAGAGCTATGTAAGAGAGACAGTGCAGAAGAGTACAACTGCAATCCTTCCCTTCGAAAAGGGGAGTGAGATTCTGTGAGGAGGAGGAAGAGTCACCACTCGAAGAGATGGTGCATAGGAAAACCTTGCCGCTACAAAAATTAATAATAGAAGTGTTGGCAAAGGTAGACCAAATGTGGGACTCCCTAGATAGTAGATTTGAAACCATTCTCAAAATTGTAGAGGAGTCTAAGGAGCGAGGTAGTGACTATGACAAGAAGAAAAAGAGGGACATGGACAATGCACGTAACAAAGGTAAGGGTAAAATGGCCATTACCAAAGAGGCTTTGGATTTTGATACGGACAATGACGGTGGATGCGAGATATGCCAATACGACCATCCTAAGGGATGTTGCCAAGTAATCTCACATCTACAAGAGTCTGGGGTGTATGCACTCAACCCACGACTTAACAAACAGCAAGCACCCTGACGGTTACCTTATCCTCAAGGTAACCCAAGACAGTTTCACCAACCTTTAACGTATCATCCAAGTGGAACTCCACCACAACCTATTGAGCAACACCAATAGTGGCAATACCGACAGTCATGGGGGATGCCACCACCAAGGCAAAAATACTCATACTAGCAAATGGATCCATATGGCTGCTACGTGCAGCAGGCAATCTCTCCACGTGACTCTGTTGGTCACGTGACACCACAATGTCACTACCAAGCTTGGGAGTATTATATGACTCCTCCTGGGAGAGACAACCCATAGACATACCATCCTCCAAACCCATTCACAACTCTCACACTGATAGCTCCATTGCCACCTGCTCCAGTAATGCAAGGGGAACTCCCCACTCAACAGCAGCAACACAATGCTACGAGAGTTGTGAACCTTCAACTCATTGTTGGTTCTGACAACTGTACAAAGAGAAGACCTTTCTTCAGAACCAATAGTCCAAACAAGCTCTCACAACCACAAGCCGTTGAGCCTCTGAACGCTCCTCCATCAAATAAGGCTTCAGAGCTCCCTTCAAATCAAAAATAGAGCTCAATGCACAAGGTTATGTTAACACATGCTGTTACTGACTGATTAAGGTAGGCCACCTTCCCAGGAAATTCTCTGATCCTGGAAGCCCTCTAATCTATCTCCAAGTCACTGGGAATGAATGATGTAAAGCTCTTTTGGACTCAGGTTTCGGAGTCAACCTAATATCACAAGAGATATACAAAGCTTGGAACCTACCTCCATTAAGGAAGAGTAACATTCAATTAGAGCTGGCTGACCATTCCATCACGATTCCCTTGGGACTAGTGGAGGACATTATTACCACTATGTGTGGATGGTCATACCCAACTGATTTCCTAGTAATATAAGTAAACAATGACAAAAGGGACTTCCCAATAATAATGGGAAGGGCATGGCTAAGTACCATAAACGCATGCCTAGGAATCCACGATCTTTCCTTGGAAATATCTAAGGAAAACACTTTTGTGAAGATCGAGAAGAAGAAAGTTCCATGCATCACATATAGTGATACAGGGTGTGATTACGTACATGAATGTTCAACATTGCCTGCATGCAACCGATGTGCCCAAGAAATTAACATACAAAAGTGCCTATATGTAGCAACCACACAACAAGAAGGCACCTAGTGGTTGATAGCTGATTAAGAGAGTAACTCACCAACGTGCATAGAACTGGGGGAACAACTTGCATCCACGTCAAAAGCATAGATGCACTGGAGCAAGAGCGTCACCAACTTCCAACCCTTAACCTGAAAATGTCAATAGGGGGAAGCTGGAAATTCCTAAAAATTTCAAACAAACACTTCGATAAAAGATTAATAGTCAATGTGCAATAGACCAAAACTTACCATGAATCTAAAATGATCAATGCACATAACACATTAGAGAAAGGACGACCTCACTCATTATTTTGGATACCCTCCTTCCAACTTAGTCATGGGGGAGATGGTCACCTATGCTGATCAATCAGGGCCCTTAGTTCCCCTTTAAGTTTTTGTTTTACAAATTTCTTTAACTTTTCTTTTTTTTGTTTTGCAACATCATTCATACTTTTTTGTTTATTTGTGTGATTATTTATTTTGTTAGGTTCGTCACCTAATAAGTGCTCCTGATGATGGTATGAAATGTATTCCATTGATTGCTACTATTTGGTTTTTACCTTTGAGTTATAATGTTGATACTAAGGTATGGTTCTTTTGATATAATAGGAAATGAGTCTACATCATCCATGCATCCATAAATTTCTATGGTCTCTCTTGTCTTGGAACTGTATAGTCCCTTTCTTTCAATAATAAGAACTATCAACGAATTGGTGACTGTGCATTTCTCAAACTAAGGAAGGACTCAAGGGTTGAAAAGGGTGTAACTTCAAGGGGATTTATGCATTTGTGCTGGCCATTCTCTTGGGTGCTTGGATGTTTTCTTCTTGAGTTTTCCTTACCATTCTGATGTTGCTCCATTATTGGGAAGCTGAGCTAATAAAAATAATAAGTCTTTACATGGTGTGGTTCTCACGAAAGAAAAAATAGTGAGAATTCAAAGCACACCCCTTAGACAAAATAATCATTTGGGCTACAAGCACTGGTTATGGAACTAAATAAAAATGTTCCCTCTAACTAAGGCCCTTCCTCGCTTCCTACTTTCTCCTTTTTTGTTTCGTTAGAATGGTGGTGACTCTTTGGTGGAAGCATTCTTGCTACTTCAAGTGGATGGATTGGCCAACTGTATTAATGTGAAGTCACTGAATGTGGATTCTTTGAGGCTAGATTTGGAATGAGATCTACTAAGTCACATTAACCATAACTACACAAGGGGCTGTACACCACCTTGTTCTTGAGACTCCATTCCATTCTCTTCTATCCATCATTCTTTCTCCATTTTCCACCTCATTGCTGATTGTATCCATAGTCTATATTTTGGTTGATACATTGTTTTCTTTTTGGTAAATTCTTAGGGTTAAGACTTTAAATCTTGCTTCCAAATGACATTTCCAGAGCCTACGGACTCTTTGCATGTGGGATTGTCAAGGCATTAAGGGCATGAGCCTGCTTTGGGGAGGACCCACTGGCATTCCTATTTGGTGCCTCAGTTAATTTCTTTCCCTTAAACATTTCTGCAATCAACATTTATTTTTTTCATTTCCATCTTTAACATCCATTTCATCAGTGTTGCCATTGTTTCTTTTTCTCTATCTTTCTTATTCCTTATCTTTATCCATTTTATTACTACCAGAGGTTCGCTCTTAGTCATGGGGGTCCTGGTCCAATTTTTTCGATTTTCTCTTAACCCCTACACCTTGGGTAGCCACTAGTGTTATATCTCCAAAATCTGCATCAGCCATATCACAACTTAGTCAATGGACTGTACACTAAGGCAAGGTACCAACCGCATTACGATTCATCTACCCTTGCTAATTTAAGATTGTGTTGTGTGTGTAGATGGCAATCATACACCAATGGATTGGATCTGAAGGGAACACTTGGAATGGACTGGTGCTGGAGCAATTATGCAAGAAATAAGATCAATGGCATGGTTATGGATGGACAACAGAAGGTGCAACTTTGGCATTGGTAGCAACACATCTTCTTCTCTTCTCTCTATTCTCTCTCAGCTGCCAAATAAGGCTGGATGTCAAATGTGTATAGTGTTCACACTTGTTGTCATGAACACTAATTTTATCATGTATTGTAATGATGATCCATTCACATGTCACCACATTCACCATTAGTGTCATTCAAGTCAATAATACCATACCTTCCCAATATTTTGTAAGGAACTCAAGGATGAGTTTTCATTCAGTCATGGGGTTATGATGAGCTGCGATATTGTGTATGCAATATCGCGTCTGCCCCCGTTATATCGCGTACGCGATATCGTAGCCTACCATAATTTCTATAAATAAGAGGGGGCTTTCCCTATTCTAGGCACTTAGAATTAGACCCTTAGCCAAACTATAGCAGTTTTACCATTCCAGAGTTTAGAATAATTTCCATGTGCCTACAGTAGGAGTCTTAAAGTGAACGGATCTTTATTCGAGAAAATTGTACCTGAGCACACATTTGTGTACGGCAATAAAGATGAACTTTCTGATAAACCTTGTAGCATATGGACTAAGCTAAATAGGAATTAATTATTGTTGAATATTTAATTTCTTTTCTAGTTAATTAATCTCTCTCAACCCTTGACTCTCCTAGTTAAGTACACTCAGTACGACCACTTCAAGCACGTGTGTAATGCTTGGTAACCCAGTAACGAATAGCGTTTGGTAATCCCAGCAGCGTTGCACTAGTTCAGGGTCTGTGCGGCAAGTGGGAATGGATACTGGTGTTAGGAAAATAAGAACTTAGTTAGTAATTAGTTAATGAAGTTAGTCACTTAGTTCTCTTCACCTTCCCCTATTAGCATAAGACATTAAAAAGATAAAAGATATAAAAATCATATACCTCAAGCTTACTTAACCATGCAATCGTGACAATACAAGTAAGTTTGGGAAGACATTGATTAATTAACATTAAGTGTTCCATTAAGGCGCGTAAGCACTTAGTCCTTGGAGTTCGATTGGATCGTGTGTGAGACGCTCGTATTCATATGGTTGAGTGTAGGGGTACCTCACCACTCATCACTAACTCACTACTTTAACTTTGCCAAATTGTAAATTTTAGTTTCTTTCTTATGTAATTGTGGCCCTACCTTCATCTATTATAGGCCATGGACCCCACCATTTTCAAAAAATTATGTGAATCACATAATTTGGATGGGTTCCATAGTCACATCATGAGGTTACTTAATGAGGATTTAATTAATCTATCTTTGCCTAATCCTCTAGAATCACTAATATTCTTTCTTGATAAAATTAAAGAAGACCTGATCCCTCAATTTAACCTTATCTTTCTAGAACGTGAACTAATATTTATGAATGATACCCTTGCCAAAATAGTCATAACCAGTCATAAAAATAAGAAAAAGATCCTACAAATAGGGGCAAACTTGCACAAAAACATCAAGAATTTCATCTTGGTTACATTATAGGAAAACTTTATCTCCTTCACCTAGGAATATGATGATATGCTAGGCTTGGACTATGATGAATATAATGTAGCTGCTTAAATTATTCTATTGTAATCATGCTTTGCCAGTGGTGAAAATATGACATATATCTCCCAATCTATCACATATTCCATCCATTCCCCAACTATGAAATGTGATATGTATATATGAAAAGATCTTACTTAGGCCTTGTCTTTGCCCTTAAGAAATAGAGGCACTATCTATTAAGAGCAAAGGTTTATGTTATATGTTGTGATAATGCCTTATGATCCATAGCTTCCAATGAGAAAATGAAAAATGCTTTTAATCAAATTCAACTTGTTTTATCTTTTCTAATACTTTATCAAGGGGCAAGTTATAGTAGACCTGCTTACATCAACACCATTATTATAAGAAATCGAGTACCAAATGAAATCAATTTTCTTTCAATCACAAGTTTAACACACAAGGATTTTGATTTATACTTGTACTTTGATGACACTTATATGGCTTAAGGTTCTAGTGAAGCTTCCATTCTCAATTCCAAAGGTATATGTCCTATCTATCAAACTTAAAAATTTAATTTTTCATATACTAACAACAACTAAATATAAGGATCTTAATTAAGAGTTACTCCTAGCAACCCAATTAGGAATCAAAACACTTTTAATTATAGGTGATTCCTAATTAGTCATTGACCAAGTAAGTGATGCAATATGTTTGTAACGATAAGCATTTACAACCTTTTTTTTATTTAGCTAAAAAAGTGATTTATCAATTTGATGAATATTTACTATTGCATATCCATCACTTGGAAAGCATGTTCATAGAAATATTAGCTACTTTCACTCTTCTTACAAATGTTTTTTCTTAAAGACCTTCTTTCTCACTCAACATAAGACACATTAATAACTCTTATAGATATACGATACATTAGTTTAGTTAACATTGAAGAGGATGGATAATATCAAGACATCATGTAATACCTACAAATTGAAGAAACCCTTAAAAATTTATCTATCTAAAAGGTTGCACTTCGCAAATGTTCTAAAATTTTTTCTATTGTTGATTCTACTATTTTAGGTCAAGTATTTGCATTAGGTGTTCTTCTAGATTTCTTAAGTTTTGATGAAGCATATATGGTTCTAGGATAGGTACATTTTGATATATGTGGTCATCACTTAGGATCTTAGTCTCTCATAGCTTGTATTATCTCATTAGGTTATTGGTGGTCTATGATGTCTAGGGATGCATATATAATAATTAAGACTTGTGATATATGTTAATTCTGTGCTCCACTTATCTTAAGAGGTTAGGAGTTTGAAAATCATATGGCCCTTTTAGAAGTGGGATTTGGATCTCAAAGGTTTTATCAATCCTCCACCTTTTGTTAGTTATCAATTTATTTTAATAACTATAGAGTATTTCATTAGGTGTGTTGAAGCTATCCTCTTGAAATTAGTCACATTCAAGTATATTTATGATTTTATTTTGGATCACATTATTATCTACTTTATTATTTTCCTATACATTGTTATGGACACTGAACATTAGTTCAAAAGTAGAGAAGTTAACAAGTTCTATAAACAATATCAAATTTCCCAATCATTCTCATCTCTCTATTACCCGTAGTCTAATGGTCAAGCCAAATCAACAAAAAATATCTCACTTGTTTTCTCAAAATTTTGTCTGATAAATCTTAAGAAAACTAATGTTCCTAGATATTCCATTTGTTTTGGATCTACTAAATCATTTTCCAAAGTACAAGTGGTTGAACCCCATTCTTGTTAACCTATCTATTTCAAGAAATGTTAAAAATAGAGTTAGATGTTTCCTTTCTTTAGGTAGCCTTAAATAGTTGGATGATAGATGTGAAGAATGATAAAATATACTATGTTGAGCTAGAAATTCTTAAGGAGAATCACAAGTATAAATTAATCAACATTTAGAGTCATCCAAAAGCTATGTGCCATCATCATGACAAGTAAGTTCAACTAAGAGAGATCAAAGAAAGAGATCTAGATTTATGGTATTTCCCTAATGCCAAGACATCCAAGTTTACTTCAAATTGGTAGGGTCCCTTCACTATCATCAAAAATATTACCAATGGATTATACTGTCTAGCAAATATAGATGGGAATTAAATTCTAGATTTTGTAAACCAAGCATATCTGAATAAGTACTATATTTGATAAAAACTTTTTCATCAAGTTTGTTCTAATCCTTATATCTTACATTATTTATGTTTATTATGTTACTTTAAATTTTCTCTCTATCTTACATTTTATCATTTTTTTCTCTCTTTCTTTCTAATTTCTACTATCATTCTTCTACATCTCTCTTATGCAACTTCATCTATTTTCCTTCAAGTCTTTACTTATTCCATTCTACTAATATTTCTTCCTATCAATATACTATGGTGAGGATGTTTATCAATGATCTATCTAATGTAGAGAGTAATGAATGTTCTATAATTTTTACTTCATGTGAGAGTAAGTTAAGTGTGAGTGGATAAGGAGAGAATTTATTAATTCATTAATTTATTAGCTATCAATATCATTAGATCATGTGATCTAGCCATGCTTTACCTCTATTTCATAGCATATCAACATGGTGTATTAGGTGATGTTCCTTATTTCTTTCCCTTGATTTATTTCTTTCTTAATTTTGAAATTCTATAATTCATCCCTCCTCTCTCATGTTTCTCTCTATCCTTATTCTAACTCCTCCTTATTTATCTCCTTGTTCTATTTTCAATACATTAGTGAGGATTGATTAGGTTTGTTCTCTTCTAGTGAGATGTATGAAAATATTTTCGAGAAAAAGTGTATGAACACTAATTAATGGCATTCATTTGACAATTTTGTATGTATGATTTATTCATGCTCCTTTCTATGGCAGAGTATATTTCTCACAACTCATGACTTATCGATATCTTATTTTTCTAATATCATTCTACTACTTTTTTTTCTTTTTTCTTTTCAAGTACGTCATCAACTAATCATTCATTCTCTTATCAATGAATCCCTCTTCAGTATCTTAGTAGCATCTATTAAGAGGAGAATATGTTGTACCTACTTTTTCAGTACTTCAACAACTAGAACAAATGTGGTTTTAACATTATCACATATATCTAGATCATCAAAATGCCCTTAAAATTGCCATCAAAAGGCATGTTCTAGAAAATGAACATCAGTTTCAGTACTTCTAATAGTTTTAGAAAGGTAAAAATGACAAGTGTTATTCAGGTAATGTTGGGTGATTTTAACATCATCTCCTAGCATCACCATTTTATCATCATATAATTATTTATCTTCTAATCCCAATTTTACCTTCCTTAACCCTTTAACAACTACTCTACATCATCCATGAGATGATAGTATCGGTTTAATTGATGTTGGTAGCTTTAGAAGACACAAAATACCATATTTCACCCATGTGATAATAGGTGATGTTGATGTCAATGTTAGCATCATTTGCTAGTGTTACTTCTATATCAAGAATCACAAACACATCGATTGATAATAGTTTTGGCTCCATTAGATCTTCAATGACTAGTCCACATCATTCCAATAATAAGAAACATCAATTTAGATAAGTTTATAAAGGATTTTTAAGGATCAAAGCTACATTCTACACCTAGGTAATGCTAGGTGATACTAACACCAATGTTACATGACCTATAAGAAAAACATAAAAACTCAATCTTGGATAATTCTTATGATCCCATGTGATCCCCTCCATTCATTCAACATCAACTTAACATTGTTTGATAGTAGCTTAAACATCGAGAATGATTCTTGAGGTCTCAAAATATTAGTTTAGAGGAAATAAAATGAAGTGATGTTGATGCAAGTGATGCTGACACCAATGTTAATGTCATTTCATAATTTGCCTATGCTATTAACATCACTTCTATCTAGCACATACTTAGAGTTTTGAAAAATAAACTTCAAGTTAATTACACTAAGGTTTGGTTGAATTTTGGAAACCCTAATCCTATAAATACTAGGCTTAAACATTAATTTATGACCAAGTTCTTAAGATATGAGAGTAGTTTTTGAATTTCAAGGGATTTAAAGTATCAAGGTCTAAATCAATTGTATCACTAGGGGGATCCTCAATAATTTTAGCATACCCTATAATTTGTGAGCTTAGCCCTAACATCTACATCATTTGTAGCACATGTGAGGATGCTATTTCTAATGTCAACATCATCTAGTATGATGTTACTATTATCAATCCTAATGTCAGTATCACCATATCATCTATAGAATATCTCATAGAAACAATGATATTTGACCCCAAATCAACTCAAAATAGTATTGGTGGACTCACCATTCATCTTCAAATTTGTAAGAGGTTAAATTATAGCATTTAAACCCTAATATGCTTAAAATTTGAGTTTATTTTATCAATTTCATTCTATAGTTTGCATTCCCTACCATTATAGCTTTTGGCCCTTCCTAGAAGACAAACTTTATTATTTTATTTAATAAATATTTTTTATTTTATTGGAAAGGAAAACTTTAACACTTCCACATATCAATCTCCATTTACTCATCCATTTTATGCTTCTTGCTCATTTCAAGCACATTTATATTATTCAAATTTTGTTGTATATCATTTGTATTACATTGGATTCAACATTAAGTTTATCGTTGCTAATCTATACCACTATCAATTCTAATCTTGGTTAATAGGCTAAGTTCATATTTGATTGGAGGTTCATGCTTCTTCATTTTGTTATCATTGATATATCAAGGATTTGATCATTCTAAAGACTATTTATGGATACAGATCATACATTGAAATGTATGATTCATGGAGGTGTTACTATATACTTGTTAAAGAAAAATATTCTGGGAAAATAATGCTTCTGAATTTATTCTTATCATGTCATTTTTACATAGTGAGTAATATGTAGGTTGTTATGTGGTCATGGCTAAGTCATGCAAGATGCAAGTTACAATGCAGTCACAACAAAGAGCATGAGTTGAGTGTAATTATGATAGGGTAATAACATATTCATAGTTTATTTTCAAGTTTTCCAATTAAATTAGAACAACTTTTTCACACTCACAAGGTCATCATGATCAAGTTAGAACTTAGAAATTACTTAATACATGGGTATGACATGGAGTGCGATTGGACTTGTAATGAGTGGAAAAGTTGTTTTTAAGGTAAGACATAAGACTAGTGTGAGGTGTGACTAGGTTGTGGTCCTTCATAAAGGATCACTACAAGAATGGAATGAGTCATAGTATAGGTTGTAGCTAGCATATACGTAATGCATGTCCCTTTGAACTTGAAAATATATAAGAGTTTTGTGTTACAAACTAGATAGGATGTCTTATAACTTGTGATGATACTAGTAGCACTAGTTGCTAGGGTCCATGGATGCTTTCATTTTATCAAGTAAGCATATGATATATTTGTTCATGTAAGCATGGATTACATATATGAATGTGTTAGTATACAGGCTATGTTAAGTTGGTGATGTTTAGAACTCTAGCTATTATTGTCATTACTTGTGTTGTTCTTATAATGTGTGCATGATGTGTTATGGGTACTAGACTTGATATGAGAATGTGTACTAGTTGGTGATAGAGGCTAAGCCTATGACTAATATAAGATATATGGGCATATGGACATGTGTAGATTGACCCACTAGAAGGTTAGTGGCCTAGAGCTTAAGGTGAGGCAGTAGGCACTAGCATTAGTAGTGACTAATGTTGATGAAAGAGCCATAGGCATTGAATGTATTATGTGTATCGGTGCTTGAGGTATGTTAACTATCATAGAAAATTATATTATTCTAAATCCTTGGAGAACTAGATGCAAGGGATTGTGGATGATCCATATGATGCATTCTTAAAGATATACTTAATATGAGCAAGTCCAAATGTGTTGTGTATTGTAATTTCTTGAAAAACTAGTTGTAAAGGAATATGCGTTATGCATTATGTGTTATGCTTGGAGTTTGTACCATATGCATGATTTATGTAATTTCATGTCATAAGAAAATGTTAGCACTATTATTACTTGAAGCATAGGGTGCTAGGGACAAATGTTATCACATGTCATGTGTGTGTGATAGAGGTAAAGTATTTGATGGATTTTATGTGATGAATTTTACATAAAAGTTTTTGAATATGGAATGAGTTTATTCCAAAAGAAAGAACATAGCTATTAAAGTTTAATGGAATAATTTAGTATCAATCACAAGCTAAATTCTACTGCATGCTAATAGAAGATTAATAAAATCAAAGAAATCTTGAAAAAGATAAGGATTACATTTTTTGAAGTTTCAATATAAGATAATTTAGATATGCAAACATGAAATACTAAAATCCATAAACAAGATGGAACTTGTAATGGTAACTAATCAAAGAATGCTTGATCATTTATGATGACTTTAGAAAAGAAGCTCATCTGAGTTAAACGCAGGTTTTAGGATTAAGTTATGGTCATAGATCTTATTGAATAATAATACTAATAAATTCTAATTGCTAGAGAAGCTTAAAGATCTTTAGTCTAGATAAGCCTAAAATTGACTTACAGGTCCCACTCATTTGAGATGATTAGAATCGATTCATAGAATAAAAAATCTAATTCTAACAAGCTTGGTTCTAAAAAGGGTCTAGTTGCTACATTAGCATTATATTAATTGGAAAAAGCTTACAGAAACAAGATTCAATTTTGTATGAGTTAAATTAAATCTAAATTTATAGAGGTTTAAATTATTTGATGCACTAATAGGTAAGAACTTGTAGAATGGAAAGTTGGTGATGAGCGACAAGGTACCCCTACACTCAACCATACGAATACGAGCGTTCATGCACGATCCAGTTGAACTCCGTGGATAGGCTAGTTGTGGTATCTAGATTGTTACACGTTGATCGCAGTTCACTGTCTTCCCACCTGGACTAGTATTTGCTTTGTCACATATGGTTTAGTCCAAAGTGAGGTGTATGATGTGATCCTAAACTAATGCTACTCCTAGAGACAATGGAAAATGATCTTGATTAAACTAATGAGCAATAGGAAATGAGTCTAAGCTAGCCTAAGTGGGATGAGCATCTGTTCCTTAATCATCCATATACATCTTGGACCTTGTGCACAACTACTACTGGGATTACCAAGCGTAGATCCTAGGTATGCTGCTAGGTTACCAAGTAGTCACACTTAAATGCTCGTGATTAAGTCATACTTATTCTGCATTTAACAACATGAATAGTAAATGATGATAAATAAATATTAACTAAGAAAAAAATAAATAACAATAA
>MNCI01007344.1:18599-112176 GCA_015680685.1 Gnetum montanum
GCATGCACTAGGAAAATATTCTATCTCCTACGAGAACAAACTGCAAGAGCTTTGCTACAACTAACAAAAGGATGCCTAAATGAGGTGAAAGGCCCTCTTATTTATAGGCCGAGATAGGCGGCTGCGTAAACGAGCCCATGTCGACGTAGGAAGGCTACGTTGATGGGCCCACGTTGATGGGGCCACATATACGCGGCCCCGTATATGCAGCCTAGTCAACGCATTGACTTAATGACACTTCATCATACCCTCACAACTGAATAAAAACTTGTCCTCGAGTCAAAGAAAGTGAGGAACAAGCTCAATTGAATACACAGTGGATAGGTATGCGATTATTGACTAACTAGAGATTTATTCATGCCATAGTGGAGAATTAAACAAAATTTGGACACAGACACAAAAGACAAAACTTGTGGAACTCATGGGGTTCCCAGTAGTGGTGGCTCCTCCATGGGTGCCTTTCCTTTGTTTTGTGCATCAGGCTTCTAAGATTGATACCATTGAACAAGAACCTGATGTTTCTCCTCTTCTATTTGAGGATTATGAGCCGTCCATGTTGATGTTCCAATGTTTGATGGAGTCGGCACTTTTCATGGACACAGCAACTATGAGAACGCTTGATTGGCCTTGACATGTCATGCCACAAATAGCCGTCATTCCTCTTCATAGGCTCAGGCCTTGAACTCTCCTCCCTCTATGTGGATAGATTATGTAGTAAAAGGAGTTACATGATGGATGCTGAATGATTGTGTCTTCTGCTCTGCATGTTTTGCATGAGGTCTTTGGTTGCTGCCTCCCCCAGGTCGTTCGGGTGCACCTAGAGAAGGTCCTCCTTGTTGTCTTCTTTTAGGGGTCATCTATAATCACACAAAGATCAATTGTTAGTAAGGTTATTGAAAAAATTTCAATGATTTCATACCTTACTCATTACCTTTTATAAATGTTGCATTCTTTACTTAGTATGATTTTTAGAGTTAGAAATTGTTCACAAAAGTTGCCCTAAAAGTTTAATGTCGGACTTGGTTTTGAGGAATGTTTGATAAAATGATGACAAAGGAAAGAATAGATTTGGCAATGGAATACTCGGAGGGTATAAGATGATGTGGTGGTGTGCAACAAGTACAAATTACAAAATTCTCGCAAGTGGGTCCTCCCCAAAGCAGGTTCCAACCTATATGCCCTTGCGTAACCACACCTCAAGATGTCCGTAGGCACTAGAAGGGTTAAATGTAATCTATACTAATGCAAGAAAACATACACATGTTGATACCACTGTGATGAGGTATGAATTCAATGCTATACAAGACACGAGTCACAAATACATGAACGGCGAGATGGAATGAATCGGAGAAGGGATTGCAGAGATTGGGACATGAGGTAATCGACTCAGGGCACAACAAGACTTGAGTGTAGGGCATGATTAATGTGTCATTAGCCCATCACTCCAAAATCAAGACCAAGTCCATTCCTCCGATCAGTGACATCACATTGTTTCATCCAATGATGGACAACCATAAGAGCACCATGATAGCAAGGCATACAATCACTTGGCATTTTGTACAAGGGAGGAGTGACCTGGAACTGCTTTGCAGCATACTTTTTGTTTGGCTGCTTTGGCACACTCTC
The DNA here is from genome assembly GCA_015680685.1 of Gnetum montanum. NCBI lineage: Eukaryota > Viridiplantae > Streptophyta > Gnetopsida > Gnetales > Gnetaceae > Gnetum > Gnetum montanum. The sequence continues at coordinate 20,226 of MNCI01007344.1, forward strand.
TTTTCTCTCTCTCTCTTATTTTTTTGTTATTTGTTTGTTTTATTGGGTGCCTTTAATACTCTTACTCCCATTTTTCGTTAGATCTACAAGGATCTTAGTACAACCAAGCTGCATGATAGCACCTACAGATGTCACCAAGGAGAATCTACAAGTTCCCTTGATGTCACACCTTAGCCATTCCCTCTTGGTCCATCCTTCTTCATTTTGGGTACAATGAACACAAAATTAATTTTAACTTTGAAGAATTTCAAGAATATCACTGTACCCTCGAACAAAACCTCTTATTTGTAGAATGGATGAGTGGGTGTAATGGGCTCACTATCCAAATAATTGATCACTCGAGACTCGATAACATAGAACACACCTCAACCAATAATCCACATGAGTGTTTTATTCATAGATGAGATTACTTTCAAAAAGGTAAAAGGACAAAAAAGACAAAAAGGTAAAAAGATAAAACAAGAAATTGAAAAATGAAAAACTGGAAAACAAAAAGTTATAAAATTAAAGAAAATAAAAAGTGGTTATTAATCTTGCTTGTTATTGAAATGGGGGATATCCCCCATAACTAATCGGTTGAGGATGGCAAGGATTAATAAATGGAAGATGAGGATCCTTGCATGTTGGAAATATTTGGGCTTGGTCATATTTACCCCATCGGGGTTCACACACTTGATTGTAAGAAGCATAGTGGGGCAATTTATGTGATGTAGTTCTCGGATAACAAGTTGACCCACTATGATGTTTAGGACCGTTATATGGTATGCAAGGATTGGGTTGTCGCTCTCCATTCTTATGCTCATTGGGCCATGTGGTTGTTGGAGTGTGAGTTAGTGGCCTTGATGAAATTACATGAGGTGTTGGGTTCGAAGATAAAGGTGCACCACAGTGTTGGGCTTGTGCTAGGTTGTAGGATGTAGTGGCCTCAGAATTGTGTTGTCTCTTCTTGTGGTCATGTTTGAATAAGGGATGCTTTGGATGTCAAGGAGGCTTTTCACTGCTATTGGCAATAGCGTTCATGGGTTGTTGTGGTGGTGCAGACACCCTAGAAATAGTTGGTGGCGATGTAGAAGGAGGGAAAGGATGAGAATGTTGAAAATGAGGAGAAGTGTAAGGTACACAAGGTGGTGGTTGTGTTGGAGGCATGGGCTGATAGTATTGCAGAGAATGGTATTGTGGTGAGATAGAGTATGTTGGCCCAACTGGAGAAACATGATGTTGAACATGATAAGCATTTGGATTCGGATGATATGAAGGATGTATCCAATCTAAGGGTGGTATCCCCCACGACTGGGATTGTTGCCACTATGATCGAACACAGTATCTCTGTACGAACTCTGGATGTAATGTGTTTCCCCAATGCTCATGTAGATGTAACAATATTGGGCATTGGCCCTTGGGGTGATTGTATAGGAATATGTTGCATTCATACATATGATTGGCAGTTGAGCTCTTATTTTCCTTATTGCTTCATCCCGATTGTCTAATGTGTTGTCCTATTTCTTGGGTTGCCAAAACTCTATCTCCAATAATGTTGATAAATTCTCCACACTTTTGATACGTTCGTTCCAACATCTTATTGATCTTTGCCTCGACTTCTTCTAATGATTGTTGTATTGGCAAAGATGATTCTTTCTCCTTGTGATAGGTTGATTTCTCCTTTTATGATTATGGACCTTTGTTAAGTTGAGATTTTGATCTCGTTGATGTTTTTCAACACTCTCCCATCTAGCCAATTCTCCTTCTTCTTTTGCTACCCACTTAATAAGCTCTTGGACTTGATGGGTTCGTAGTTCATATAGTTGACCTTGGGCATACATTCCTAAGGTCTCTCTAGTTACATCACGAAGCCCATTAATAATATGGTACATTAGCCTTTCCTTGGAAAACCCATGGCCTAGACAGTTGTTTAACAGTGCATAATATCTTTCTAAGGCCATGTCCAAGGGTTCATGTTGTGCTTGTTTCCATTCTTGGATTTGTTTCCTCAAGGCTGACACTCTTGCGTAGGTTTGATATTTTTCGTTAAAGACTTCTACCATTGTTGACCAACGTCGTATCGAATTTGGTTTTAACGATCTATACCATACTTTTGCTTGGTCAACGAGTGTCATAGGAAAGAGCTTAAGATTTTTCCAACTGTTATCAATGTTGTTCCATGAGCAGGCATCGTAGAAGGCTTGTAAATGTTGATGTGGGTCTAAGTCATAGCCTCCTGAAAATTTAGGAAAGTTATTTAAATCGAGCTTGGGTAGACAGCTCTCTTTACGATGCCTAGGTGAGATTCAAATGGCCTCTTGTATTTACGTTAAGCTTATAGTGGCTAGTAAGGGTTCATCGTCATCGGGTAAGTTATGCTTTCGTGTGTTGTGATGACGTTGTTTCCATTCATGTTTATAAGAAACCCCCACTTTAGGTTGTGTACTCAAATCTTCATTGTCATATAGTTTGTTGGTTCTCCAATGAACTTCCTCACTAAGTGTGGCATTATTATCATCTTGTAGGAGAGGCATGGTTGTGATGTTGTGTGTGAATTTACGTATGAATTTTAATAATTATTTCTCTTTTTTTTAAAAAGATATATCGTTACATCCTTATACAGCGACCTTGTGTGATATAACTAATCTAGATAACTAGCACCGTCCCTGGTAACGGCGCTAATGATGAGTGGCGAGGTACCCCTACACTCAACCATACAAATACGAGCGTTCACGCACGATCCGGTCGAACTCTGTGGACAAGCTAGTTGTGGTATCTAGATCGTTACACGTTGATCGTAGTTCGCTGTCTTCCCACTTGTACTAGTATTTGCTTTGTCATGTATGGTTTAGTCCAGAGTGAGGTGTATGATGTGATCCTAAACTAATGCTACTCCTAGAGACAATGGAAAATGATCTTGATTAAACTAATGAGCAATAGGAAATGAGTCTAAGCTAGCCTAAGTGCGATGATCATCCTTTCCTTAACCATCCGTACACATCTTGGACCTCGTGCACGACTACTACTAGGATTACCAAGCGTAGATCCTAGGTACGCTATTGGGTTACCAAGTAGTCACACTTAAATGCTCGTGATTAAGTCGTACTCATTCCACATTTAACAACAGGAATAATAAATGATGATAAAGAAATATTAACTAAGAAAATAATAAATAACAATAACAATTAACAATAACAATTTAACAATTAAAACTAAGTTAATGCTGCAATGATGAAGTAATCTTGATCTTTATTGCCGATCATGTGCGTTTTCAAGTATGTCACACTCGAATAAAGGTGCCGTACAATTACAAGCATCACACTGCAGGCATGCACTGGGAAAATATTCTATCTCCTACGGGAACAAACTACAAGAGCTTCGCTACAACTAACAAAAGGATGCCTAAATGAGGCGGAAGGCCCTCTTATTTATAGGTCAAGATAGGTGGCTGCGTAAACAGGGCCACGTCGATGTAGGAAGGCTACGTTGACGGGCCCGCATCGATGCGACCGCGTATACGCAGCCCAATCGACGCATCGACTTAATGACACTTCATCAGTTGGTTTTAGAAATAAGTTTTTTTTTGGTTCTACAAGGAAAGATCTAGACCAAATCATATAAGGTGCACTTGTAGAACCAAAATTCAATTCTAAAAGAAAAATAATATGGTTTTATTAAAAGGCTCAAGTAACAAATTAACATCTATACACATTGAAAAGGAAGCTAGTAGAACTTAAAATAAATTCTATAAATGGGCTGAATCTTTTTTCTACAATGTTAGCTAAGTATGAGTTGACATTAATACAATCTTGCTTACTTTTAAAGGAAGACTAACTATTTAATTCTACTATGATTAAAAGTGTTCATCTATGTCATCATAATGTTGCATTACTTAAGAGCTTGTAAAACTAAAATTTAGTTCTAAAAAGAAGGTGCAAATTTGGTTCTACAAGTAAAGTTCATCAATTGCCAATTAGACTTAACTAATAAAAGAATAGAATCAAAATTTGGTTCTATAAAGTAGTGTAGAATTGTTCTATGAACCACATTAGCTTATAGAACAAAGGAATCTCATAGAACTAAAAATTAGTTCTAATAACCAACTTGAACTCCACTTTATAAAGATTGGGGTCCACAACAAAGCCACTTAAAGTGAACAAACACACAAAATTTATGCACATGCTAAATTATATTTTAAATGTGACTAAGAAAAGCAAGATCAAGTAGATTTTAGGAAAAGAAGATATAAGAATTTAAGCTAAACTAATCTATAACAATGGTCTAATTTCCATGTAAGAAAAAGAATAAGGCTTGTAGATCTAGAAATCAATTCTACAAAAAGAGATTTAAATTATTTCTACAAAAAGAGCTCCAAATCAATTCTACAAAGAATAGTGAAACTTTATGGGGTCCAAGCCTATAATGATCCAAAGCTTGTAGAACCATGATTTAGTTCTTTATAAGAGCTCAAAATCAATTCTTCAAATAATCTCACTAAGATATCCACATTAGCACAAAACTAGTAGAACTAAAAAATGGTACTAGAGTGAGGCTCTAATTTGGCTCTATAAGTCATTTCAGCTTAGTAATTGTATGCAAAGAAGTCAAGAGATTAGGGAACAAAAAATGAATTCTATCTGATTATTAAGGTTTTTAGAAACAAAACCTAGTTCTACAAGAAATAAACAAAATAGTACTAATCATAGCTCACATTAACATATCAACTTATCATTCCAATGGCCTAACTAGGACTAATACACAAAGATATGGGTATTTAAACTAGATTGAAGCCTTAGCATAAAATAAGCCTTCAAGATAAGAACTCAATAGAATAAAATCATTCTAAGCTCTCGATTTAAGATCAATTACTATATTATCTTAGTAATATGTAGAGCTTTAAAATGATTCTTGAGACTAGTTATGAATCAACTCTACAAAGAAGTAGTATAAAATATTTGAGTAATAGAAGTTAATCAGTAAGCTACTCATGCTATAACTTGAACCTAGAATCTCTCAAGATTTAATGATCTTATGATTTAATAAGTAATCCATAAAATTACAAGAGGTGTAGAAATTTAGGATAGATGTCAATTATTGATTCTAATAGCTTGGCTTAAAGTAAGCGAATTAAAATTGAAACTTTTTAGCTATTATTTATTAGAGTTGTACTAAACTTTGAATATAGAAAAAAGTTACAATATAAAGTTATAGAGTAGAAGCTAAGTTACAAAGTTAACACTATGTTTTGAGAGCTAGAAGTATAGTGAACTTATAACTTAAGTTTATTCGCTAGCCTTAAGCTTTTAGAATATCTCAGAAAGAAAGGGAACAAGCACCTAAGAAGTTCCAAGATATGGATACTTTTAGTTTTTCTAACCATTTTCAGCCATTCAAACATAACATTTTTTTAGCTTTGATAATGGATAGATATTAAACATTTGGAGCTAGAACAAGATAAAGAAGAGTTTTTTGAATTGACAAGAATCATAACATTGTTAAAAAATTAGGACTTATGGGTCATACATCCATGGATGTTTTACATAAAATCTATTAGAAGATAGACCTTCATATGCTTGATTTTAGACCAAGGGTGAATATGATTAGAGATGTTATCAATTCATTAGTAGTTGAAACTATATATATGAAAGACAAGCTTTGTTACAGAGGAAACATCAAGCAATATATTAATATCAAGATTAGGAAGGTATATGAGCTTTAAGGAATTATAGAGTTAGATATTAGTAAAGGGAAGTATAATAAATTAACGAATAAGTTCTAAATGGAAGCTTTTGACTACATCAATATACAGGAAAAGTTGCTAAGCTCATGCCATAATAGTTTAACAAGGCCTAGGAATACAAAAACACCATTCCAAAGGAATATGTGCTAATTTTACCACATAGAATTTTTATTTTAGTAAGTAATTCTTATAGAGGTCATGAAATTAATTTTTTCAGGATTATAATATTTGTTCTTAGGTAGCTTTGAAAAATGGTAAATTTCTTTTCTAGTTCAATACATGAATGATATAGTAGAGCAAAGCTTGTTGGAAATCCATGAATAAAGAATAGAGTTGAATTTAAGCTCATTTCTGATGGATTTCATTTTAAGCAAGGTACCTTTTCCAAAATGCACTACACTCATTTTTGTAGGTTACAGCTTACACTGTAAAGTTTGAGTAGAAGATATATGTTATAATTTCTTCCCAATCATTTATCAGAGAAGATATTTTGTTTCTTAGACTCTAGAATTTTTAATGAACTATGTTTATCCTAATTTGTTTATGTTTACTTTAGGAGTTTTGTCCTTCAAGAATTGATCAACAATCAATTAAAGAGATTAAGAATAAATGTCATGGAGCTATCTTTCTTCATTTTAGATATATAGTGGTATCAATAATAGGTTTTGAAGGATAGGCCCACAAGCTTATGAGATTTGTAGCTTATTATTTGATGACTGTAGAAGTAGGAAGGTAGATGTGAAAAAGCCCTTTGAGACACAACTACAAGAATAAAAAATTTTTCCTTGAAATTTGACTTTTAAAAATTCAGTAATGCTAGATATTTAAAGGGAATGACTAAGAGATATAAGGAGTAATGTGATCACCTAGTCTCCCTAAAAAGAATCTATTCAACTACAAAAACAAGAATGGTTTACCAACTAGATGAAATAGACATTATTTATCAAAGAGCATTTGATAAAGAAGTAAATTAAGCTAAAGAGGAAGTGGAAAAAAAGTTTATCAATGATTCTCCTAACATCATTATGTGACATGCCACCAGTAGAATTTTGTTGATGGCTAGAGAGTCAAGATCATCATTAGATAGGGATTTCTCTAAAGATCATATAGCTATAATGAAAGAATATTAGTTTCTTGGAATCTTGAAAGTCTAGAAGAAACTTCTCTTGATTAAAGATTCCTTTTAAATAGTATTGATTTCTCTAGAGTCTAAAAAATAAGAAAAATCAAGAATTAAGCTAATTTAGGAAAATAAGAAAAATAACAAAAATTAGTATAATAAGAATAATAGTAGCAACAAAAGATCCTGGAGTAAGAAAAACTAAAATAAGGTATGAGCTCAAACCCAAAATCATCATTACTATCCTTGACTACTTTGAATTTTTTTTGACTATTCAATGAAAGGAGATATAAGATTCTTTAAAGTAAAAGAAAAATAAGGAAGGATCATCTTGAGGTAAAAACATCAAACCAAGCCAAAAAATAAAGCTAGTGTTATCTTTCCATATAAGGAAGATGATCCATTGAGAAGGGGCCAAAAGCTTATTATATCACATCAAGATATATTTGAAACCATAGTTGTTTTGCTTAGAGATGTTGAACAAGTACTAGATAATATAATTGTCAAGCTTAAATAATTCTTGATTCAAAAAATAAACATGAGGTGGCAAGACTGAAGGATGAGATTAAAGATACTAAGGAATTGAATGAGAAAATAAAAGCAACAATGATAGTAAAGGAATCCTTGTTAGTGGAAAAATTAGTTTGCATCAGCTTAGAATTATAAGAAGCTATGAGAAGTAAAGTTTTAGATAAGTCATTCTTGATACATACAAAATTTTAAGAGTTGATTTCTAAGCTCAAATTTCAAAAGGAATATGTATGACAAGTCAAAGATGAGATTGAGAAAACTAAGCAAAATAAGACCTTTTATGTATAGGTTGATCAAAGAGCTTAAAACTTACTCATGATACCTACAGAAATGAGAGATAACCTATCATAGTTTAAATGAGATCTTCTAGATAATACAATAATGAAAGTAGTCAAAGTCATGGTTGAAATTACCTAAAATAAAATTAAATTTGAGCAAGATTATTTAATAGTGAGAGTTACATTAAATGAATTAGCTACTTTTTATTTAAATTATGAACTAATGAATTGAGCATTGAGGAAACTATTTAGAAGTTGAACTAATCAGAACCTCACAAGATAAATTAAGCAATCAAAGTTATTTATAGTTATGATAAAATATGTTAAAAACTACCAATAGAGGGCTAATAAGTTCAAAGAATGAAGATTGGTGTAGGAACACCTCTTCCAATTCCCCTTTTCCTTTGTCCTACAAGTTGTTTTTGTAGGTTTTGGGCTTGAAAAATACTTGGATGAATGTATCTTGTTTTTGTATATCTTTTTGTGTTAATTTTGTTGATGATGATTCCTAGATGTTTTGGCATGTTTTGGGGTGTTTTAGAATAATTTCATGAGTCTATAAGGCTCATTAATCTATGGAAACATGTTTGGCATATGAAGATTCCAAACATGAAAATAAGCATTTTTTTATTTGGTGTTTGCAGGTGGGATGTCCCACAAAAAATTAGGACATTCTAGCTAAGACGTCACAATTATGCAGGTGACATCTTGGGTAGAATGTCCCACCAAAATTTGGGATGTCCTAGGACCAAATGAAATAGCCTAGAAAAATAATAAACATCCCAACTAAGAGTTGAGTTTTCATAGGAGACATTCTAGAAAAGTTAGAGATGACATAAGTAGATGGGGAAACTTTCGAAAAAAGATGAAAAAAGATGAAAACAGCCAGGGAGAAGATGAGAAGACTTGCAAAACATCTAGAAAACCTTAGGATGATTTGAGTACAGCTTTCTAGGATTCTTATCTTCTAGTTTTGACATAAATATTAATGTATTCATCATTGTTGATGAGAATGAGTAAGAGAAAAAGCTCTTGAGAGTAGAGAACTGCGCAAGAAAGAGTCAGTGAGCACATGAAGTGAGTACAAACAGTGATTGTAGCTCTAAGATCAACTTGTGGTGTATCGGTTCATGTGTTGTATTCTCCTTTATCTTACTTGTGAGTTGAGATCTTAGTCTCAGGTTGTGGGAGAGAGCACTATTGGTTGTTTCTTGCATTAAGAACAACCATTTTATGGTTATAAAGCCTCATGCTTTGCAATATTGGTTGAGTATGATAGGTTTTGGATGTTTTTGGGTTTTGTAAACCCTATTGTAATCTTCTAATAAATTAACTAAAGATAGCTAGTTTTATTAATTTTTAGCAAAAAGTCTTATCTTTTATAATATTAGGATTTAGTTCATTGAAGGTAATTTAATCATTCAGTGAACATGCTCCAACGTTATTGGTATTAGAGCCTAGTTTTATTGTTGTTTAGATTTGTGGTTGAGGATTTGCTCACTTTCAGAAGGCACCCAAGAGGAAATAGGTGCAAGCTCTATATTAGGAAAAGGAGGGCATGAAGTCCACCTTCTAGATAATGGTTACTCGATTAGATGAAATCAATGTAAAGGTAGACTAAAATACCAATCCTAGCCATATCTAGATCCACAAAGATGAAGAGCATGTACATTCAAAGGAAGAAGTTTCATAGCCAGGTGGAGATGAAGGAAATGAAGAGGAAGGATAATCTAGCTATGGGAGTATAGGAAACCATTAGACAAGGATTCCAATGAGAGGGAATACTATTTCTCATATGATAACTCTAAGGACTCCAGTGATGTTCAATACTTCTTTAGGCAAGCTTGCTAAAAAAGATGAGACAAGGCTTGCTAGAGCATTTAGAAATGCCGCAACAATTTCGTACATGAAGTTGAAGGCTTTCAATGGTGTAGATCACACTAATGCTTTTGTGAATTGGCTAAAGGCACTTGAGAAGCATTTTCAGTTGGAAGAGATACCAAATAACTTGAGGGTATCTATTGTTGATCTAGATTAGAAGGTATGACTTCTAGTTGGTGGGAAAAGGAGTTCCAAGGTTATGAAAGATGAAATGATAAATCTATTAGAGATTGGAATATGATGAAATACAAGTTAAAGAGAAAGTTTGAATACTCTCGTCAAAGACAAGAAACCATTATGAAGTTAAAATTCCTAAGGATGTTAAAGAATTTTATATCAAATTTTATGATCTATTCCATCAAGCTAAGGTAAACTGGGAGGAGTATGAACAAGATTCAATTTTTTAGGAGGTCTCAAAATGGTTTACCAACAAGAGTTATCCTTTTATTAGCAAAAAACTCTTGATGAGGCTTATGATTTGGTAATCAAGGCTAAGAAGAAATTAGGTGGATTTGGAAACAAGAGCAAACAAACTTCCAAGGGGAAGGAGAAGGGATCTGTATCTAAGAGGGGATGCAAGTCCAAATCAAAAGATAAGAAGGGTAGTCAAGATAAAAAGATTGAAAGAGGGGATGAGAAAGGAAAAGTCAAGAAGGATCAAGGTAAGGAAGGCAAAGGTCAAGATAGCAACTCATCAAACCTATAGTGCTTCAAGTGTGAAGAATGGGGATACAAGTAATGGGAGTGTTCACTTCATAAGATAGTGAAGGATAGAGATGTGCAAACCATGGAAGTGGAAGAGACATCAAGCCAAGCTATTTAGAGAGATAATACTAATGCTCCAAAAATAAAGGATGTTTTTGAATTAAATTCTTGTATATTCATGGGGAATGTCAATAGAGGAGATCATCTTGATAGGAAATTATAGATTCAGATTGAGGCTAGTTTTTCTCTTAGTGGGAAATGGATTCATGTTTTGATTAATGGGGGAGCCCAAAAAAATGTTATTTCTTCTAGGGCAGTTTCTAGATTGGATTTGGTAACTAATCCTCATTTGAGATCCTATAAGGTGCATTGGTTATCTAGAGATTTTTTCCAAGAGATGAGGAAATAATATACTTTAAAATTTAAAATTGAAAGTTTTCATGATTTTGTGAAATGTGATGTGCTTCCAATAGATTGTGTTGATGTAATTCTTATTATACCTTGGAATTTTGACAATGGTGCTCAATTTGATGAAGCAATAAATGTGTGGAGTGTTGATAGACCTGATGGAATCCATGATTTGATTCCTATGATAGCTGAATAAGTAAGGTAGAAAAACTCACTTAATGCTTTCTTAATCCTTCTAAGAGAGAGGGAATATATTAAGGAACATGATGAAACTAGTTTTAGTTTTGTTGTTATGACAACAATTTCTACTAGTCATGATGATATGAGTAGTGACCAAAAACATTGGAGGCTAGAACGATACACCGAGAGGTTTGTAGTGTGCACAACTTGACCCCTGAGGGCTTGCTAGAAATGGAGATGGGGTGCCTAGAACGATCTTGTCAATTGAAGTGGGACTTACAGAGTGCTATGCCAAAATGAATGCTGGGGGTTTGCATGGAGTGCTATGCTAAAATGAATCTTGGGGGTTTGCATGATGTTTGCAGCATCCACAATGTCAACTAGGGTGAGTGTAGTTAAGGTTTTCGATGGAAAGCGAAGGTGTAAACACATGAATATGTGTAGAAAATTGTAAAAAATGTAAGTAAATGCTAGAATGTGAGAGAAAATGCCAAAAAATGCATAGGAAGTGAGCAAGAGAGAAAGTGGCATCACCCTAAATGAGGGGAGTGTAGTTAACTACAAGAAAAGGTGAGGAGGTACGTGGTGTACAAATAGGCATAGTAGGTAGTGTAATCATAGTCTAAGGGTGTTTGGGCTATGAAGACTGACATCCACCATGATGTTAGGGCCTGTTGGGTTGGCTATCATGGTGTCTGGTGGGTTGCAGTGGTCTGCGATGTGCTGGGTGGTGTGCAACAATGCCAAGTGCTAGTTTGGTGTTTGTCAAAATGCCAAGTGTGCTCGAATGCAAAGATTGCTAGGAATGCTAACATTCACATTTGCAAACCTCTAAAATGTAGAGCACTAGGGTATTTATAGGGTTAGGGTTGTTGTGAATTGTAGATCGGGTGCCACGTGGTAGAAGGGTAGTTGGAGACTACGCTACATCCAACTACACTCCCATTGAAGCAAATGGTGTTCTGCTGGTATACTCTAATGGACTTTGTGAAACTACAAGACTGTGACTACATTGTCAAAACTACATGTGCAAGTGCTGAATAGATTGTGATGTGCTTCAAAACAATGCAAAATAGTGTAGTTTTGGAGGCTATGCTCCGAGACTATGTTACCCACTCTCTCAAGTGGTGTCGAGTGTAGGTACAATTTTGGGGATAAATGGGGGGTGCAAAAGAAATGTAAATTGTTGATCTTGCTCATCAAAGGTGTGTTGGAGTCAAGATGAAGGCCAATGCTGAGTTCTACAGGCTTCTGGAGGCAATTCTTCATGACTATGTTGACTATGCTCTAAGGTGTAGTCTCAACAGTTAGATAAATTTTACAAAAAATGTGTTCCAGTGCTAACTACACTGACTACACTCTAGAGCATAGTCCTAGTAGTGAGAGCCTAGCCTTGACATTTAGAGAAATTTGGCAAAACTGATGTCCTTGTGTAGCCTACGCTCCCTACTACGCTTTAGTGTAGTAGGGAGCGTAGTCTTAGAAGTTAGAAAATTTGTCAAACTGTTTGTTCCATGCCAACCAAGCTTGATAGCTTCTAGATTGACACTTAGGAAAATCTGCAACATTGGCCATTTTTGTGTAGACTATGCTAACTATGCTCTGGAAGGTATTGCTAGTCGTGAGAGCGTAGTCCAACACTTAGAAAATTTTGCAGTTGCTATCAACACTTAGAAAAATCTTGCAAATTTGGACTTGTGTTGTAGGCTACGCTGACTACACTCCACCCCATAGCAATGCTAAACCCACTCTTTCTTAACTTTTGGATCTACCTAGGTCAAGAGTTCTACCAATGTTACCCTGATGTCAAGCAAACCAAGGACCTTTGCAATGGTCTTAACTGAGTAGGAGATAGTGATATCTTTGATTGTAATGGATACATGTCCTTGTTGATTATTCTAGAATAAGTAGGTCTCACCCATGTACCATTCTCCACTGGAGGAGAGAATGCTAGGCCACATTGGGGACCCCTATAATTGCGTGCGAACTTCCTAAAGTGCCAACTCCAAGAAGACTCCAAAGTTCAATTCTTAGAGAACTAAACTCCAAACCTCCTTGGTTTGAATCTTCTCTAAGTAAACCTCCATCAATGTGACCTCAAGGTTAGATCTTGGTCTTAGGGCCTCATCCTCCCTAGATTGCCTAATGTTAGTAGTTGGAATTTATGGAACAAATTCCACTTTGGACTCTTCTCGAAGAGGTCCCATTGCATATGTTGCTTTCACCTCTTATTCTTGGAGTTGTTGTGGTTTTTGTTGGCCCCTTCCTCCTCTTGGATACTTTTCACTTGGTTGAAAAGATCATTATGTTAGTGCTTTTCTTCTTTGGTACCATCTATGGTTACAATCATAACCCTATATTAGTATTTTAGTTTATAACCTTTAGTTTTTTTATACCTTTCTCATTGGATTAGGTTATACCTAGGTTTGTTTGTGATCATGGTAGGTTTATTATTATTTACTTATTTTATTAATTGGCTACCAAATGTTTTTTTGTGAGGTTTAATGTTGTCTAGGATGAGTATTTCAATGTTATTTTTAAGGGTAACCCTTGAGGATTTAGAAAAATTTCAAAAAATTCTCTATCACAAAACAAATGTTTGTGGCTCCCATGACATAAATTTTACCTCCAGTAGCTCAGGGATCAAAAAACAAGATGAAACAAGTGAGTAGTTTGTAATTTAGAGCACTTGGAAGGTCTCTCGACTATGAAAATTACAAAAAATCCTCTCTTATTTAATGAAAAATGGTAGGAAAATGGCTAAGTAACATGCATATTTATACTATTTATCAGTTGCATTGATAGGGATGCGTCGATGATTCTAGCTACATCGATAAGGATGCACCAATGTAGCTATTTTAAGCAATTTTTCCTATTTTAAAACTAAGTATTTTAGAAGAGTTTGAGGATGAAATGAGAGCCCAAAGAAAGCGAGAAAAGCCTAGAAGGATGACAAAACATGGAAGAGGGTATTAGATTTGATCAAAAAAGGATATTTCAATAAAAATGAGGATGTCGAAATTTTGCAAAACTAGACATTTTATGTAGTCAAATGATCAAAGTGATTGCAAAATAACCATAAGATAGAAAGTTTATCTGAAATAAGTCTAATGTGTATGCAAGTGAATCCTCCCAAAAGTATGTTCATGTTATTAATGTCCTTGCATGGCCTTAGACCAAGGAGTCCATAGGCATCAAGGATGATTAATGATCATAGGTAGTTAAAAATTGAATTCATGCACGAGATCATCAAAGGATTATGACATACCATAATAGACACATTAATTGACCATGATAGTAGGCAGTGAGATGGTCGATGACAAGCATAGAGGGATGGGAAGTAGAAAATGATAGTGAAGACTTACATCCTAGTTACAAGAAGTCCTTGTGGAGTGTGTGATTAAGAAGACTAAAAATTGTTCCTTCCCTAGTTGGAACCAACCCCATCCATAGTCAGTGACTTTACATTATCATATTCAAACCATTTAACCAACAAGAATTCATGAACATCCCCAAAGATCAACCATCACTCTAGGTAGAGAAGAAAAGAGAAGCAAGAGGATAGGAAGGGCCTTACTTAGAGGGGTGCCTTCAGGCATGAATCACATGTCTTTCTAGCTTCATAACCAATGCTTGTAGTCCATTATTATATCTAAGGGGTGTGCTTTGAATTCCTATGTATATATGTTTTTTTTTTGCATAACACAGAAACCACACCATGAAAATACATGCTTCCTATTTATTGGTTGAGAATTAGGAGTGGTGAGAGACCAATGAGAATACCCATAAAACATAAGAAGGAAATTTGGTATAGAAGGTGAAAAATCCCCTTGAAGCTACACCCTTGTCCATTTCACTTGGTTTGTTCCAAGTTTATTAAGTATCAATGCCCTTAATTCTTTTTAAGTTGCAAGTATAAAAGAATATCATGCTTCCAAGATAAAAAATACCATAGAATTTAGTGGAATGGATGGATGATGTAAACTCAGTACCTAATACCATTAGAAAATGAATGCCCCATTAATTAATGACATAATATTAGTCATTAAACAACCAATTGAAACATGAAATACAGTATGAAATGAACTTCCAAAAGTAGTAGTAGCTTGTGAAAAAAGTGCAAGATTCCTAATGAACAAGAAAATAAGAAGAAAGCACGTAAGGGAAGTTAATAAAAGTAAAATATATAAAATAAGGTGAAAAATATTGAAGAGAATTGAGAAATGTAGAAAGAACAGTGTAAAAAAAGTTGAAAAATGGAGCAGCCTTTATAGAATCTTAACATGGGTGGCCATCTCCCACATGATTGAGTTGGAAGAAGGAGATCCAAAAGATACAATGTGCTTGTCCATTGGTTGGGATGTCCATTTTACTAGTTAGCCCTAGTTCAAGGAAAGGTTTCACTCATTAAATATTGACTAGCAATTACTTGTCTAGGCTAGAAGGATGATAACTCATCATAGCCCTAGAAGAAGAAGTTTCATGAATAATATAAGGTTCTTTTCATAGTGTCTAAAATTTTGTGCATTGTGGTACATGCATGGGGCTCTAGTAAAGAGCCTTGTCTCCTGGTTGGAATTTAACTTTTTTTATTCTTAATTCATGATGTTGTTTGATGTGTGCCTTGTGCACTTCATTCATGGACAAGGCTACTAATTGATTTTCCTGTAGCACATTTACTATTATTAATCATTCCTTTTGTGCTAAATCAGATTGAGATCAAGATCATAAGCCGTTCAAAGTGTATAGACCTCTACTTAGATTGGAAGAGTTGGTATCTTTCTGTACACTAACTCATAAGAAGAATAATTGATAAGAAGTTTCCAAGTTGACAGATAAATCCATAGAGCATCATTAAGTTTTGTATTCCAATCTTTCCTATATTTACTAATAGTACATTTTATTATTCTAGTTATCTTCCTATTTGTGACTTCTACCTAACTATTAGCTTGAGGATGGTATGGAGTTGTTAGTTTACGTTTCATCCCCAAGTATTACATCAATTTTAGAAAAGTTACACTATAAAATATGTTTCATTATCAGAAATAAGTATCCTTGGCATACTAAACTTGTTTATCACATTCTATTTTATAAACTATGCCACTGTAGAGTATGAATGGTCGGTGATGGCAGTAGTTTCAACCCATTTGGTGCAATAGTCAACTACTATGATGATGTATGCCTTTCCATTGGACATGGGGTTGATGGACCCCATGAAATCAATGCCCTAAAGATTGAAAACCTCCAATGGTTGAATCCATTGTTAGGATCCTTTCATTTGTACACTCATCCCTTCATCTCATTGGAAACATTCACATAAATGGGAGAACTAATGAGCATCTCTAAAGATGATTGATCAGTAATATCTTGCTATCAGGATTTTAATGGCTATCCTTCTTCCAGCGTGATGGCTCCCACATGAGCCTTCATGAGCATCCTGAAGGATTTAAAGTTGATCATTGTTGGGCACATACCATTGTACCAATAGTGTAAACTTTGTAAAGGTTGCCAAAGATTTCTATGTAGTGTTTGACTTGGTGAAGAAACTATTGTTTCTTCTTGGTATTCCATTCTTATGGCATCTCCTAAATGAGTAGATAAGAGAGAAATTCCTTATACCAATCAATAATTTCAAGACTTTTCATTTCAATGGTTTTGGCAAAGAGGAGTTTGATCTTATGTCCATCATAGTAAGATCAAACTTGTGTAGACTTACTAGTCACTGTATGACATGGGGGTTCTCCATTGATTTGTTTATGATAAACTAGATAGCACTATGGTCTATGTGTACAAAAACATGATATCCAAGCACATAGTACCTAGATTTTTGTAAGGCATACACCACCATTGAAACACCACAAAATTTCAGATTTGCAAAATTTCTCTAAGTGTCAGAATGACGACACTTTCAACACCCTGCTACGCCGCTACGCCGCTACGCCACTACGCCGCTACGCTGCATAGCGTAACACCATGTTACGCGTTGTTATGCTATGTTACGCACTGTTATGTGCTATTACACGTTGTTACCTACCGCACTGCCACGTGGCACCTAATCCACATTTTGGGGTAACCCTAGCCAAATAAATACCTCTGTGCCTTCTTTTGAAGAGGGGAGGGAGAAAAAAGAGGGGAGGCTTCCATTTTCTTCACCAGCAAGGCATTTGGCATTTTTTTGGCATCTTGGCACTTAGCTTCGTGGGTGAACGAGACCCAGAGCACACCACATTGACAGAGAGGCACAACTACATTGCATGGTACACTGTGACCACCGACCCAGGAGGCATAGTTTATCACAATGAGCACCAGATTTCATAGCCCGACACCACCAAGGCTATGACTCTACTCCTACTATGCCTATTATACACTTTGTATACCTGTACCCTTTTTCAGTGCGACACATCTTCCTATTGAAACTCTTTTTTTGGCTAATTATAGCATTTATTTTTTCTTTTGGCATTGTCAACCATTTAATTGTGTCCATTGTCCTATTACGCACTTTAGCACATTTCTACTGCTATGCACATTACATTTTCTTTTTATTTTACCACCAGGTATTTTATTTAAAATCATTGTTTGCAAAAAGGTTATTGTACACCATTTAAGTCCCTGTCTAATTGACTAGACCATTTAGGGCACCCTAAATTCGTTTTCTCCAGCACGGCCCTCACACGGATTCGGGGTTAGGCTGTGCACCCAAAGACCTCTCAGTGTTTCTAGCCACCGATGTTTTTTGTCGCTATAGTTTCTGGCACTAAAAGGAGGGCCTATGTTTTCTGCATTTTCATACTTAGCATTTTTTCTGCATTTTCATACTTAGCATTTTTTTTCTCTGCATTGTTGCACTTAGCCATTTTCTATATTTCTATACTTGGCCATTTCCCTGCTACTGACAGAATTAGTCAATTCTCTACTATTTTCAAAGTTAGCCATTTTCTGCAACTAGCAACTCTCACAACTTGATCTGTGAATATGAATCTAGATCAACCTTCCATGGTGTCTAACACATTTGATACCACAATCTAGCCAAAGCATGCCACATTAAGCCACAAAAAATACAATTTTGTTTGTGCCAAAATACAAGCAAGACTACAAGTGGATTACCTTGATTTAGAGGCAAAACAAGACTACGAACGAGTCCACCGGAATGGATGGAAGTATAACCCCTCCTTGTTTGACATAATCCCACTCACAGAGCCCTACCACTAGTTGTTGTCCCAACTCATCTGTGCAAATAAGCATGATGCAAGGACAACCTACGAGGAAGCCTCACAGAATGAGGAAGATGAGTTCGAGGCCCACTCTGAGCATGAGATCCCCCTCCACACTATCTTCCAACAACCACTCCTTATTATAGCCCCTCCTCAGTTTGGTCCATCCATCCCCTCCAAGATAGTGACCATGCCAATTCACCCTTCCTTGCAAGAAACTAATGCATTTGCCCAGCACTATGCTCATGCAGGGGCCACCTCCTAGCCCCAAACAACTTAGGCATCATGCATCCCACCTATCTCATTGGTATCTGCGGTGTCCATTCAACCCACCCATATGTGGCCCACTCTAATCACCGCACCCATCGCTCAGCCATTACATCAGCAATCGTCCACTATAACGTTAAACTGGCAACACCCGTCCACTACGATGTTAAATTGGCAAACTCCACAACCAACAATTCTGCCCTATGCTATGCAACCAACCCAAGCCTAGCCAATGCAATCGACTGGTACATCCCAAGCTTGGATTAGGCATTCCAGCTAATCCAAAGCTTGACGGAGGAGATCAATCGACTTAAGGCTACCTCCTCTGACACCATCAAGGTGGTAGACTTTTACCAAGATGATCCCATAAGTCCTACGGTACCACCCCTAACTCTTTCAACTAGGGCCCAACTACCTCAATTTACCAAGTACAATGGTGAAGGGGACCCCAATGTACACTTGGGTCACATTTTGATTTGAATGCCTACTCCTTCAAGCTTGGCCACACACCATCATGCGCGTGTTCCCCATGTCACTCACTGGCAAGGCCTTGGACTGGTATTGCACACTTCCCAAGGCCTCAATCTCCTCTTTGGAAGATCTCATAAGCCAGTTTGTGACACGCTTCAAGTACAAACTAAAGCCTGAAGCAACCCTTGACCAGCTGATGTAAGTTAAGCAGGGACCTCTAGAGCCCATGTCAAAATTCCTTCAACGTTGGAATGCTGCATTGAGTGAAATGCATGAACCCTTAGCGGAGACACATCTACTAGAAATCTTTAAAGGTGTAGTAAATGACTTTATTAAGTCCAAAATATATTATCTAGCTCCAAAGTCTCTTAGCCAAGCCTTTTCCCAAGCAAAAAGCATAGAGGAAGCAACGCAAGCTAGCAATGATCCAACCTATGTGGCCTACAGAAACCAACATGCTTGCAAGCAAAACACAACAGTAATAATAGTAGCCACAAGCACAAAAGCAACCAACTGGGGTCCAACAACTAAGCAACCTAAAGCCCCAACTAACAAAACCTTCAATTCTGGCACCAACTCACCTACATTGACAGGGGCTACCCCAAGACCCAACTTTCAGCGCAAGGATTGCTCAAAGTATACACCACTACCGGTGCAACCCTCTAAAGTACTAGAGCAACTCTTGAAAGTTGGACAAATCCAACACAAGCACGTATCGGAAATTACCCGCCAAAAACATGATAGGTACTACAAACTACTAAGTAACCTTGCTTTAGCAGTACCAAACGAGCCCCTAGTTCCACAACACTTCAAGCTAGACCAATACTGTCATTACCACTAATTGGCTAGTCACAGTATAGACAACTGTCATGCTTTGTAGGATGACTTGCAGAGAATGATAGAATGTGGCCAATTGGTGATCAACATAGTGAGTCAATCCAACACAAATGATGCCTCATATGTCATAAATTCCATTAGTATAGGTGGTAAGGCTAAACCTATGCAACAACCTTTTGTGATCTGTGTGCCTCCCAGCAAGGCAAGGGTCCCCTCTACCTCCACAAGCAAGAGGCCTCCCTTTGTTATCAAAGTACCACATCAGGCACCCATAGCACCCTTTGTGGTCAAAGTTCCACAGCCACCATCTGCTAAGATGTTAAACTGGCATGATGCAACAACAACTGCTAAGCAACCTTTTGTTATCAAGGTGCCACAACAAGTTGACCATAAAACAACTCCGCCTAAATCACCATTTGTCATAAGGATGCCATAACGTGTTGGCCCCTCACCTACCTGAAGCCCAACAATGGGCAACATCTCGATCCCTCCTCCTTCAAGTGTTGACCCCACTAGCAACCTGGGTAGACGCACCAAATGGCAATGCAAGAGGACAAATGAGCACCTTGCAACCCCCATGGCTGAAGCAAAGGCCACAACCAACAAAAAACAATTGAACGCTAGGGCCCCTACCCCTAAGCAGGCCAAGCAAACCAAGCCCAAGTCCCCCTCCCAAGATATTTGTCTCTCAAGCCACATGAAGGAAGTCAAAGCCAACACAACAACCAATGACAAGGACTTTGTAGTTGCATTAACCTAGGTGAAACAAATGCTCAAACAAAAGAACACAAAATTAAGCTTGTACGACCTAGTCATGACTCATCTACTCACCACCAAGTCTTGGCCCAAATGTTGGCCTCCATTCCTATTACGGAGGATATCCCTACAAATGAGGCATCCATTTGTGAAATAATGCTACCCCCTACACCACAAGAATTGAGTTCAACATCTTTAGTATTCCACAATAATGCAGTCAAAGTGAACCCTGAATAAGGAGAGGTTACTACAGCTCCACTATCCATTAGCATTTGTGTTGGACTATGTACAATTCGCAAGGTACATGTTGATGATGGTGCAGCAACAAACATAATCTTGTACTCCATCATCGACAAGCTAGGCCTGGTAGATGAAATCGGGCCAACCAAAACCATGTTTCTAAAATCCTTCAACGGATCATGTGTCATAGTCAGCGGTATAATCAAATTAGCCTTTGTGGTAGGAGAGAAATTTCCCACTAGTGCAGATTTCACTTTCATAGAGGAAATGCCAGGTTTCAACATGATTCTAGATAGGCCTTGGCTAGCCCAAATAAGGGCCATCTCCTCTCCCATCCACCAAGAAATCCACCTTCCATATGAAGGTGGTCAAGTTATCATCCATGGTGATAATGCTTTTTCTTCAACTATCCACAACATAGACATGGTACAAGTTTTAGAAGAAGAGTTTCTTGGTGGTACACCTATAACAACCAATGTAGCACCTAAGGCTAACACACTCGAACGAGTGGTTGAAGCCAATAGCTTCCAAGAGGATCCTAAGCCTTGCACACTCCCTAATCCATGCCTGGTTAGGAAACAACTACATGACCAAGACTTTCCCTTGGCCAAAAATGTGCTAGATGCATTTTTGACTTTTATTTACATTACACTAGCCTATGCATTTACATTTTTCCTGCTCACTTAGATCACGCCTTTTTCTTTGTTTACACATTCATCAACTTAGTTTACACATTGCATTTGAAAAACATCAAACATCAAAAAATAAAACATGAAACTACAAAAATGCATGGCCCAAAAAGTCCTTAAACTAGTGTATGACCCGAAACGGTCTAAAACTCTCACTTTTTGCATCACTTTTCTTTCATTCATCCATTTTAACCTTGTTTACGATAGGTGTTGCTTGATGTTGTTTCTTTCTAGTTCATTTTTGCAGGATCTTGTAGGCACACATCATGACTACACATGTAGCAGTACATCTTATACAAGCAAGGTAAGCACTAGTCCACTATGACTATAAACTGGCACAGATAGTCCGCTATGACTATAAACTGGCATAGCTCGTCCTTGGTTCATGACATTAAACTGGCACGACATCCACTGTCCGCCATGACATTAAACTAGCATCCAAAAGTCTACTAGGACTATAAACTAGCACATCACGGTCTGCCAGGACCTTAAACTGGGTTCACAGTCTGCCAGGACTTTAAACTGGCATGTAGCTAATCTGATCTGAACACTTGCCATTGCCTTGGGAGCAATCACAGCATCATTGCCTCCCACCATTTTGGCGATTCTTTTGGCACACTTGCCATTAGTGTGGCATTCAGAACACTTGCACCATCATCACCCTGGCACCTTCATTAGCTTCCTGAGCATTTGCAACTGGCACAACATTTTTCACTTGCAACATCTTCACATCTGGCATTTGCACTTGCATTTCACATTTTGCGATTTTCTTGTCCTCTCTTAGTTGTGTTTGCAGGACGAAGCCTTGGAGGCGATCATGCAAAGGTGCATCTTATCACAACAGCAAGTTATCACATTGCTCTGATGTGCATGATTAAACTGGTTGAGCCACTCAAGAGTGAACATCCCCCTCATCCCTGTTATAGCCTATGCACATCCATCTCTTCATCCCAATATCCTCTCATCCTCCCCATACTCATGATTTCACACTCCTCTGATGCATACACACTGTGACACACATGACATTCTCTTCATATCAATCGTTGAACCCATGGTTGATGTAACACAATTCATCCTGTGGGGCACCTCTATTGCATAGTCAAAGCCTAGGTGGATGTAACATGAATAATCCATCAGAAGTAAAGCCCATCTTCTCAATGACCAACTTGGAGCTAACATTCAATAGTAAGCCAAACCCAAAGAAGGTTTGCCTAAAAAAAATCAACAACACTGCAGCTTCACAATTGGCCCATCCTTGGATGGACTTTGACGCTCTCATAAATACACCAACAAGAGGTCAACGTTATAAGGGCAAACCACATCATGCCATGATCACTATCAACCATGCTGAATTTGCATCTTACATCATGATCCATTATTTGCATTTCGTTCCCACCATTTAAATTTCATCTCCCTAGCATTGCCTATACCCCTTGTCCCTTAACACAACCTTATTCCCATAACACTCTTTAGCATGGTAAAACGACATCCGATCTTGTGCTGACAAATGATGTTGATGACATGTTTGCTATGGTGTTTTGTAATTCTTTGTTGACGTCTCTCTAGCCACTCCTCCAGACGTCAACAAAGAGGGGCCATTGCAACACCACAAAATTTCAGATTTGCAAAATTTCTCTAAGTGTCAGAATGATGACACTTTCAACAGCTTGCTATGCTATGTAGTGTAGCACTCTACTATGCTGCTACCTCGCTACGCTGCTACGCTACTACGCTGCCACGTTGCTACGCCACTACACTGCTACGCCGTTACGTTGCTACACCACTACGTTGTGTAGCGTAGGATATGCGCTGTTATGTGCTGTTACACGTTGTTACCTGCTGCACTGCCATGTGGTACCTAATCTACGTTTTGGGGTTACCCTAGCTATATAAATACCTTTGCACCCTCTTTTGAAAAGAGGGGAGGGAAAAAAAAGAGGGGAGGCTTCCATTTTCTTCACCAGTAAGGCATTTGGCATTTTTTGGCATCTTGGCACTTAGCTTTGTGGGCGAATAAGACCCAGAGCACACGACATCGACAGAGAGGCACAACTACATCGCATGGTACACTGTGACCACCGACCCAGGAGGCACAGTTTATCACAGTGAACACTAGATTTCATAGCCCGACACCACTAAGGCTGTGACTCTGCTCCTACTGTGCCTATTGTATGCTTTGTATACCTATACCCTTTTTCAGGGCAGCACATCTTCCTATTCAAACTCTTTTTTTTAGCTGATTACAACATTTATTTTTTCTTTTGTCATTGTCAACCATTTAATCGTGTCCACTGTCTTGTTACGCACTTTAGCATGTTTCTACTGCTGTGCACATTATGTTTTCTTTTTATTTTACCACTAGGTATTCTATTTAAAATCATTGTTTGCAAAAAGGTTATTGTACATCATTTAAGTCCTTGTCTGATCGACTAGACCGTTTAGGGAACCCTAAATCCGTTTTCTCCAGCATGGCCCTCGCGCGGATTCGGGGTTAGGATGTGCACCCGAAGACCTCTCGGTGTTTCCAGCCATCAACTTTTTTTGTTGCTACAACCACCATGAGTTCCTTCTTTGTGGTAGTGTAGTTCAATTGTGCTTCCACAATGCTTCATCTTACATAATGGATGTAGTAAGGACATTTTTAATCATCCAATTGTGTAAACACAACCCCCAAAGCATAATGAGATGCATCATAATGTGAAATGGTCTAGACCAATTGAAAGCATGTAGAATTAGAGTTTCCACAAGCTTCCACTTTAATTTTTGGAATGCATTCTTGCATTCTTTGGTCCAAATGAATGATTCATCTTTCTTGATTAGCTCAATCAACAACTTAGTAATTTTTGAGAAGTTCTCAATGAACTACCTATAATAACTAGTATGAACAAGGAATAATCATACATCTTTTACCATTTCAGGTTGCCTGGTGATTCTTTGGATGACCTGTACTTTTTCTAGTTTAACCTTGATCCCTTTACTTATGTTCCCTAGTACAATGCCTTCTTAGATCATCAAGTAGCTTTTTTGCCAATTGAGGTTTAAGTTAGTCTCTACACATCTTTAAAGAACATGCTCAAGATGGTCAAAGGCTTGCTCCAATGTAGCATCATAGGTAGAGAAATCATTCATGAAGACTTATATCCCATTGCGAATTTTCTATTGAAATATATTAAGCACCAAGCATTAGAATTTAGTAGGAGCATTACATAGGCCAAATGGCATCTTTTTGTATGAAAAAGTTCCCTAGGGACTTATGAATGTAGTTTTGGCCTGATTCTTAGATGCAATTTGGATTTGGTTATAGCCACTATAACCATCTAAAAATCCATAATAGTAATGCCTTGCTATAGCATCCAACACTTAATTAAAAAATGACAACAAAAAGTGATCCTTAAAGGTTGTCATGTTCAATAGCCAAAAGTCTATGCAAACTCTCCATTTCCTCCCCTTCTTAGGTACAATAACAAGTGAACTAACTTGTTTGTTATCCACAATTATGTATATGAACCCAACCTGAAGAAGTTGTTCAACCTTCTCTTTGATAACATTTTTTAATTTGAAATTCAATCTTCATTGCAGCTACCTCTTTGGCTTGATGAAGGCATTTATATAGATGTGATGTTGGCATATCTATGGATCGGTTGCTATAAGTTTATGATATAACCAAGTAAAGGTTGTTGGCCATTTATTCACCACTTTTAATAGCCTCTATTTTTGTTCAGGAGTAAGATTGGCATTGATGATTACTAGGTTATCATTGGTGAGAAAGGCATATTCCATAGTTGCAGGTAAAACCTTTAATTTAAGAGGCTCTTGCTAAAAGTTATCAAGGATCTCCAACTCTCCCTAATCTATGTCACTCTATGTGTGGGAGAGTTGGCAATGGAGTTTTTCCATTTCATCCATGTTTTCAATATATACATTCTTAAGGCTCTCCAATGATTTTATGCACATGGTGGATTTAGCTTAGTGATCTATTATCAGCCATTAGGTGCCCTCTTGTTTTATGACTGCTACATACAAACACCTGTGAATAACCACTATTTTAGCACACTGATTACATGCTTGAAATGATGTATCTTTGGCCATCCATAATTTTTGCACATGATGGCACATTGTATCACTATATACAATGCATGGAACCCTCTTCTTATTCACTCTACCAACTTTATTTTTCTTGGAAATTTTCAAGGAAAGGTCTCAAATCCCCATTCTAGCATCAATAGTACTCAACCATGCCCTTCCCATGGTGATAGGGAAGTCACCCTTACAATTTTCCACATGGATCATAAGGAAATTAGTAGGATAAGACCACCCATAGATAGTGATCACAATGTCCTCCACTAGCCTCATAGGAATAGTGATGGACTAGTCTAGCAGCTTACACATGATGTTGCTCTTCTTCATAGGAGGCAGGTTTCAAGCTTTATACATTTATTATAAGATTAAGTTTATCCTAGAACCTAAGTTGAACAAATCCTTGCATAGATCATTTCCTGCAATTTGTAAATAAATGAGAGGACTCCTAGGATCAAATCATTTCCTAGAAAGGTGACTAGCCTTGACCTAATCA
Organism: Gnetum montanum; assembly: GCA_015680685.1. Classification (NCBI taxonomy): domain Eukaryota; kingdom Viridiplantae; phylum Streptophyta; class Gnetopsida; order Gnetales; family Gnetaceae; genus Gnetum; species Gnetum montanum. The sequence goes on from MNCI01007344.1 coordinate 46,092, forward strand.
ATCACTACATAAATCAACATAACAATGTGGATGTTGGAGGTCTTTTAATTTGAAGGTGACTTGATGATCTCTTATGAGGATTTGATTTAGAACCACTTGGATGGATATATGGCTGTAGATTTACCATCCTTGTGGCATTTCTCTACTGTGGTTGTGGTAGAATTTCACCCTGCATGGATGGAGTAGGTGGCAAGGGCATAGTTGGTCATGGTACAGGAGTTGATAGATGATGTGGAGGATGAAAAGAAAAAGGGAACTCTCTTCTTGGAGAAGGTGCTTTATAGTATTTTAGAGGATAGTAATGGTAAGCAAAGGAAGTGTGAATAGAGGAGTCATGCAGGGACATAGGCTATTGTACATAATATCTATAAGGGTCTGGGTCTTAGTAAGGATATTGCTATTTCTATTGATACTACTCTTGAGGTTGAGGAGGTGCTTCACTTGGATAGTACATTGATTGGTGGAGCTACTGCCTATAGTTCCTTGCAAATAAGGTAACCATCTAGGTGCTTGCCTCTTTGCAAACTTAGGATTCAATGCATATACTCTAGACTCTTGTAGATGTGGTAGCACTAGATAACATCCCCTAGGATGTTCATATTGGCAACTCTCATAGCCATCATCATCTGTTTTAGAATTTGCAACCTCTTCAATCATTGTAGCCTTTCCCTTGTTCTAATAATAAATCTTCTCTTTGTCCTTCTTCTTACTTCTTTTTTGACCACTACTTCCCTGATTCTTTTGTTCCTCTATAATTTTTAGAGTTTTTTAAAACTTTTCATCCAAGGAGTCCCACATTTTATCAACCTTGGCTGATATCTTAGTGACATAAGTCTGTATAAGCAAGGTATTTCTTTATACTACATCAAGTGGTGCCTCCCTGTATGAGTTACAAAAACATACCTCCCTTTTATGGATGGAGGGGTCCCTATTATACTCCTTTGCACTTTCATGTTTTTTAGTTCTCCTTCTTCTTTAGCCACCTGATCAATCAACCTTTGAATTTGATGCGTCGTCATCTCTGAAAGTCTTCCTTGGCCATAAACTCCAAGGGTTTTCCTTATTTTGTTTCTTATTCCATCTATAGTATGGTGAAGCTATTCCCATTGGAAGTAGCCATGGCCTGATCATTAGTGCAATAAAGAGTAGTACCTACCTAGGGCCACATCTAAGGAATCATGGTTTCCTTGTTTCCATCCTTGGATTTGCCTCCATAAGTTAGATACACTAGAGTACGTTTGGTACTTGTTATCGAAGAGTTCTAACATAGTACTCTAGAAAAGAATGGATTCTATTTCTAAGGATTGGTACCAGCTTTTTGTTTTCATAATGAGTATCTGTTGGAATAGTTTCAACTCTTACCATTCATTTGCTATGTTTTTCAAGGCACAAGCATCATGAAAGGCTTAAAGATCATTTTGTGGATTTGAATTATATCTCAATTTAAACTTATGGATATTATTCATATCCAAGCTATTGATTATGCTATCTTTCTAATGCCTTGTTGGAATTCTGATTGCCTCTAAAATGTTAAGTATAATCTAGGTAGCTAGTAGAGGCTTATCATGGTCACAATAATCATGGTGGTCCCTTTCATGACAATGATATATATGATGATTTCTGCTATGGCTTTGGTCTCTATGATGCTTCTCTTCTCTTCTCCTTGTGATTATCCATTTTGGTGGGATTGACAATCATTTTTATCATTGATCATCTTCATCTTGGTCTTGACTACCCCTACTTTTTTCTCAGCTCCTATTTCCCCTATTAGAGTTTGAGGAAGAAGACAAATAGGATGATGAGGGTGAAGAAGAAAAACTAGGGGAATGATGCCTACTAGTTTTCACTTCAGTCCATCCCCCAATCCTTATGCTTTTCTTTGTAATTCTTTTGATTATTATCTTTACCCTTAGATGATTGACTAGGATTCTTATCTTTTGAGGCTTCCTAGTCATGTGATCCAATTTTTCCATCATCAACATTCTCTAGAGTTGATTGTAACCTTTGGTTTAGGGTCTCCTTATTGTAGAAAGGAGGAGAATCTATGTATTATGATTAGCCAGAAAAGAAATCCTTGAATTCTTTGTGTTGCTGCAAGAATAAGTGTGTTGAGATCCTTCTATCTTTAGAGGCCTCATATCACACCTCCATCTATCGATCCTTCTTACGCTAGACCTTAGTGGGATGATAGTCCCTATAGGTGTAGTTTAAGACTTCATATTCCAAGTGCAGTGATGCCTAGCTTGATGAGATTATTCATTAACATGGTTGAAACAAATTAATTTGGAGGGAACACTATGTTACCTTCCATGTCCCTACAACGCATTTCTTCATCTGGATGTAGGATGAAGGTGAAACCTAGATTATAGGAATCTAGATGAGAATAGACAACCCTTAGTTATTGGGGCTTCTTTGAGGCTCACCATTGTTGATTGGATCCTTCTATATGCGATGGAGATTAATCCCTATGAGAAGAATACATATTAGTAATTGATAAAAAATAGTGTGCCTTTTTGTGTTTTAATCTTTTAATAGTTTGTTGTTGAATGGTATTTACAATGTCTTTATATAACTTCATTGTTTTGTCCTACCTAGTGCATTTAGCTAAACTAAATCCCTGGTAATAGTGCCAATGATGAGTAGTGAGTATACCTTACATCCAACCATATGAATCACAAGAATGTACTAAAGATTCAATCAAATTATGTAAACTTAGTTCTTAAGTTTGTCCATAGTCAAAAATTGTGAACCAAGGGGTCATGTGATTGTGAATCATTGAACTTAGAAGGTGGAGATGAATAAGTTTCCCAAATCGAATCTTTATGAAACATAACATACACATGAATTTACATGGTTCCCCAACTTGGGTACTTCACACTCGAAGGGTAGATCACAAGCACACCTCCAGACTTTGTTGCTCTTAAAATGTGATCAAAGGGTCCACACCCTATATAATCTTCAAGCCCCACTCCAAACTGTTGTACTACAGCACCAATCATTCAACCCCGTAAGGTCCTACCAGGCTTGGAAATGTGGTTTTATGGCTTCCACTACCTTTATAATCTTGAGCTTCATACCAAATTTTTGTACCATAGCACCAACAGCTCAATCCCATAGGATCCCAACAAGCTCAAGCACATCAACCCTGCAAGGCAATAAGAATAAGAATTACAAGGGAGAATTGCATCTTAGTTTGCTGATCCTTGTATAATATTGTACAACACACTTTACAATGCCAAAGTGATAATACAATGATGAGCAACAAAGGATTCAATGATTACAAATGATTGTACAATGAATACAACAATGTTTGCACATTTTTCAATGTAGATCAAGTCTTCTTATAGCTATTTTGTTTCTAAATCCATCTCAAAACTTGTGCAATGGCTAGCTAACAATCAATAGTGGTCATGGGAGACATCTTTCTTTTTCCTGAGACATCTCTCTAAATTTTCCTTTAATACTAGGAAGACACCTTTATTTCTTGAAAGATGTCTTTTTGAGATGTCTTTTTGAACTTGGTCTACATTCTATAAAGACGTCTTTGCCTTGTGAAAGACATCTTTGTTTGAGAAATATGTCTTGCTATCTCTAAAGATGTCTTTGTTTGAATTCACTCCAATTCTGCCAAGACATCTTCTGCTTCCCAGAGATGTCTTTCCTCATCTTCCTTTACATGATGAATCCTTCATTCCTTGTCCATATCCTTGATCTTCCAAGCTCTTTTCCTGCAAGCACAACAACTACACACACATGCAAAAAAACTTATCTTCCATTTTGTGTAACGTTTTGACATACCAAAACCAAAAGGTCCACAATTTCCCTCTTTTTGATAATGTTCAAAACTTAAGAAAATGGGTTAGTCTTGCCCTAATAATAATAACACATTTTATCTACTTCTTCTGCTTTTAGGACATAACCAAAAAGGTGAGGCAAACTCCCCCTAAATAAGTGCATAGAGAAAAGAAAATGTTTTTGGTGTTTTGGATTTGTGATTTTTGTTTGGTTTTATTTTATTTGGAATAGAAAGAATGAAAATTATCACATGAAAAGATAAGGTCCTATCCCTATATCCTTGCATAGAGATGCTAATCAATAATCATCTAAGGGTTTTGTGAAGGCATTAGCTAGTTGACTTTCAATTCTAATGAATTCTAGTCTAACATGACCATGCTATGTATGCTTCCATATGAAATGATGGTGAATCTCAATATGTTTGGTATGAGAATGTTGGATTAGATTCTTAGTCATGTTGATGACACTCTTGTTATCAGAGTAGATAGGAGTTGAGTCTACGTTTACTCCCAAATCTTTGCGAGTCTCTCTCATCCAAAGTAATTGAGCACAACAACTACTGACAAAGATGTATTTAGCTTCTATGATTGAAAGAGCTGTAGAGGTTTGCTTCTTAGTTGTCCAAGAAATGAGACTCCTTCCCAAAAAGAAATAATTACCACTTGTGCTACGACGATCATCAGAACACCCTGCCCAATCTGCATCACAATAACGAGCAAGATCAAAGGAGGAAACCTTTGGATACCAAAGGCCCCAATTAGTAGTACCTTTTAAGTAATAAAAGATTCATTTAATAGCCTAGTAGTGAGAATCTTTTGGAGTTGACTGATATCTAGCACACAATCCAAAACTTAAAGCTATATCTGGTCAACTCGCAGTTAGATAAAGAAGACTACCAATCATACCTCTATAAAGCTTAAGATCAATTGGCTTACCTTGGTCATCTTTAACAAGTTTAGAATTTTCAGCCATTGGAGTACCTTTAACATCAGCCAACCTATATTTTAGCAGAAGATCGTTTACATACTTGGTTTGACATAAGAAGGTTCCATCAGTTGTCTGATAGATCTAAAACCCAAGAAAGTTTTTAAGTTCTCCCATCATACACATTTCAAATTTGGACTGCATGAGATTAGAAAATTTCTTATAAAGGGTTTTATTAGTGGCACCAAAAATAATATCATCAACATAGATTTGAAAAATTAAAATATCTTTTCCTTCTCTGTTAATAAATAATGTAATGTTAGTGTTACCTCTTTCAAATCCATTAGATATGATATGCTGGGAAAGTCTTTCATACCAAGCTCTTGGAGCTTATTTAAGATCATAGAAAGCCTTCTTAAGTTTCTAGACATGATCAGTCTTGATGGAATCAACAAACCCTTTAGGTTTTTCAATCTAAAATTCTTCTTGTATGGTTCCATTCAGGAACACACTTTTAACATCCATTTGATAAAGCTTGATATTGTTGATACTTACATAAGTAAGAATAAGTCTAATAGATTCAAGCCTAGCAACATGAGCAAAAGTTTCATCAAAGTCTATTACTTCTTATTGGTTGTATCCTTTGGCAACCAATCTAGCCTTGTTCTTTATGATGTTTCCATTTTCATCAATCTTATTTCTAAAGATCCATTTAGTCCCAATAATAGGTTTATCAGTAGGCCTAGGTGTTAATTCCCATAATTCATTGGAAGTGAATCTTCTTACCAGAACTCTATTGGACACATAACAGATAGTGTTGATAGCTTCAACCCAAAAGTGGTGAGAAAGACCTTGATCATTTAATATTGTTTTCCCCATCTCATTTAAGATTCTGTTCTTTTGTCTAGCTATACAATTTTGTTGAGGAGTTATTGCAGCAGAGAATTGATGTAGAATGTCATTCATTTGACAAAATTGTTTAAATTTTTCATTTTTAAAATCACCTCCATTATTACTTTTGATAACCTTAATATCATATCCTTTTTCTTTTTGGATCTGATTGCTAGTTGTCAAAAAATGACCAAACACTTCATCTTTGTGATATAAAAAGGCAGCCCAAGTAAAGTGAGAATGATCATCAACAATAGTTAGAAATATATCTTTTCTTTTCTAGGCTAAGAGTTTGAATTGGACCAACTACATCTATATGAAGTAAGTCTAAGGGACAAGTAGTAGGAATACAATTTTTCTTACCAAATCTTACCCTTGTTTGTTTTCCCTTTTGATAGGCTTTACATGTATTTAGGTTGAAATCTTTAAGCTTAGGGAGACCATGCATCATTTCTTTTGTCACCAAGGTCTAAAGAATTTTCTTATTGATGTGGCCCAATTTCCTATGTCAAACATGTGTATCATCTGCAAAACTCACTAAACACTTGGATTCAAGGTTAGGAGAGTTTCTAAATATAGTAGTATATACATTTCCTTTTCTAGATCCTTCGATCACAATATCTCCAGTAGATAAATCTTGTATTTTACAAATTTCTTTTGAAAATGTAACATTAACATTGGAGTTGCAAAGTTGACTCAAACTAAGTAAATTATGTTTTAACCCATCAATAAAAAACACTTTGTTCACAATGGGTAATCCCTTACCTTTTTCCCCTATGATACCAATACTTGTTATGGGTTCTTCCATGTCATTTCCAAATGTGACTGTACCACAATTTTGTTCAGTGAAGTGGGTGAAGTAGGATTTCTTGCCTATCATGTGCCTTGAACACCGAATATAACTATACCATGTGTTAGCATTATCATTGGAGAAGGAAATTTGTGCCATCAAATTATTTTCAACCTTTTCATCTTTCTTTCTCCAACCCTGCATGGTTTTCTTTCTAGGTTGGTATTGTAAAAACCAAGAGTGGTGATGCATTCTAAGATAACAATAAGCTTGAACATGACCATATTTATCACAAAGGAAACATTTCATGTTATTTGATCTAGAAGATTTGCCAAGCTTGGATAAATGTTGTTTTTGATTCTTGGATTTATCTAAAGAGCTCTTATTCAAATACTTAAACATTCTTGTCAATTTTTGAATCTCAGCCCTAAGGTTTGAGTTTTCCTTTTTAAGGTAAGAGCATTCATCATCAAGAATTTTGATTTTTATTTCCTTGGCATGTAGAGAATCTTTTATTTCAATGCACAAATTTTGTAAAGAAAGAATGCTATGGAAAAATGTTTCATACCTATTTTCAAAGGAAGCGTTATTTTGATAATTACAAGAATTTTTAACTTTACAAGCAGAGTCTTCTTTCTTTTTAAATGTAAGTAAGGAAATAATATACTTACCTTAATAAAAGAGGTGAAAAATGAGTTAAATTCACTAGTTGATGATGACCATTAGGCTCTATTTGATGCTAAATGTCTGCTCCATGTTCATTTTTGGAGAGACAAGAGTACTAGGCTCCAATACCACTTGTGGATCGTTGAACATAGGAGGGGAGGGATGAATAAGTTCCCAAAATTGAACTTTTATGAAACACAACACACACATAAATTTATGTGGTTCCCCAACTTGGGTACTCCAGAATCAGAGGGCAGATCACAAGCACACCTCTAAACTTTGTTGCTCTCAAAATGTGGTTGTAGGATCCACACCTTGTATAGTCTTCAAGCCCCACTTTGGAGTTTTGTACCATAGCACCAATCAGTCAACCCTAGAAGGTTCCATTAGGCTTGAAAATGTGGTTTCAAGGCTTCCACTACCTTTACAATATTGAGCTCTGCACTGGAGTGTTGTACCACAGCACCAATAACTCAATCCTAAAGGATCTTGACAAGCTCAAGCACATCAATCCTGTAGGGCAAGAAGAATAAGAATTACAAGTGAGAAATGCAACTTAGTTTGTTGATCCTTGTATAATTAGGTACAACACACTTTACAATGCCAAAATGATAATACAATGAGGAACAACAGAGAATTCAATGATTACAAATGATTGTACAATGAATACAACAAGGCTTGCACATTTTCCAATGCACATCAAGTCTTCTTATAGCTGTCATGTTTCTAAATCCATCTCAGAGCTCATGCAATAACTAGTTAATGATTAATAATGGTCATGGGAGATGTCTTTTTTGGGCCTATGATGTCTCTCTAAAGTCTCCATTTTGGAAGACATCTTTTTGAACTTGGTTTGCATTTTGTATAGATGTCTTTGCCTTATGAAAAATTTCTTTGTCTAAGAAAGATGTCTTGCTATTTCTAAAGATGTCTTTATCCGAGTCCACTCCAATTCTACAAAGACATCTTCTGCTTCCCAGAGACGTCTTTCTTCATCTTCCTTTGCATGGTGAACCCTTTGTTATTTGTCCTTAACCTTGATCTTACAAGCTCTTGTCCTACAAGCATAGCAACTACACACATGCATACATACAAACTTGTCTTCCATTTTGCTTAACATTTTAACATACCAAAACTAAAAGGTCGACAATGATCATTGCCTTCCTAACTCACACTTTTGTGTGCTTTATGCATGATTAAATATGAGTTAAGGTATATGATATCTTTTTTATATTTTTTAGCTTAAGTTCTATATAAAAAATGAATATTTAATGATTAATTATTTTAACTACCTAACTATTCTAAAGGCTAACTACCCTAATATAAGTAGTCAGTCCCACTTGCCGCATGCATCCCAAACTCATATAAATGCTTCTGGATTACCAAGTGATGATTACTAGGCATACCAAATGGTCACTATTAGGATTACCAAGCATAATACCTTATGCTCGAAGTGGTAGTACTCATGTGTTCATGGGTAATTACATAAACTATCTATGACTTGGAATATAAAAATGCATGGAAAATAAAGTGATAGTAAAGAAAATTAATCTAATCTAAGTGCTACAATGAATGCTAGAAATATTGACTTTATTGTCATTCATTCCAATGCATTCAGGTACATGAAACTCTCATCAAATTCCATACAATCTCTTTCACTCAAACTATGGGCACTTAGAGGAAAATATTCTAACTCTAGAAAAGACAAACTACAAGGGCTTCACTATGACATTGACACAAGGTGCCATAAATGTATTTGGTTCATGTATTTATATAGGCTAAGCCTGCATCAATGTTTATGCATCTACATCAATGGATATCACCATGCATCAACAGGGGGTGCATCAACACATGTCGATCCATGTAGCTTGTTTATAACATTTCATCAGAATTAAAGCATAAAAAGATCATACAATAAAATTTTTACAAAGAAAAATCCAATTCCAATAAAAAATACACTTAGATCTATATAAATTAAATAATACATAGCCCTTTCTAATTATGCACAAAGTATTATGAATTAAGAAAAATATAAAAAAAATGTCAAGATTACTTAGCTAAAAAAATTAAAGCATAATTTCAAAACACTACATAAATTTGAGCCATGAACTCTTATAATACTAGATTTACAAACCAGTATAGTTTCATGCACCACCATAAGCCTTCAATCTAGCAATATTTTATGTCTAAGAAATTAGATGCTAAAGTACCTAGTTGAACAAAGTGAGATATTTTTGTGAAAAAACACCTTAAAAAATCCATTGTAACAAAACTAGTTAATTTCCAAAAACTAAAACATCACAAAATAAATCTACCATAAAAAATCTTATGTAACTTTTCATAAAGCCAAAAAATAAACCTAAGAGATGAGGAAATAACACATGCCACATAAATTTCATTAATAAGATAAAACACCATTCACATATAAAAATAAACCATAACATCACATGCCCATGCTATGCTCATACCATAGCCTTCATGAGAATTTGCCAAAACTCATTCACTTGATTAGTGCACCTTAGTTAATAATAATAATAATACATAATTAAAATAATGCATAAAATTAAAATATAAATAAGCATATAATGTAAATCTGGAAAAATCTATATAACCAATAACATAATCCAGCATGACATAACATCTAGGCATTACCAAGCACAAAGCATAAGGAGAAGGATACTAATCAAAACATTCAAAAATCATATATTGTTACAAATTAACTTTATTATTGGGTTGCCTCATACTCAAAGAGGCCATTATGCCATCTATGTGTTTGTGAACTTTTTGAAAAATGTTAGACATTTCTTTTCCACTAGGACTATAGTTAGTGTGGAGGAGATAACTAGAATGTATATAACAAAGATAGTGTAGCTACATTGTGTTCTGCAGAATCTTATCAGTAACAAGGATGCACATTTTATATCTAAATTTTGGAGAGCCTTTTAGACAGATATGGACACTTATCTAAGTTTGAGTAGAAATTATCATCTATCAGTTGATGGATTGAAAGAGTAGCTGAATTATATTTTGAAGGATATGTTGTGCATGTGTCATATAGTATAAAGATAGTTGGAATTGAATATTGTATCTTATGGAGCTTGCCTATTATAATAGCTATTAGGAGAGTTTTAAGGTAGCTTCATATGAGGTATTGTATTGGACACCATGCTAGAATCTATTATATTGGAATACCATTGAGGATAGGCCTTATGGGAGCATAGACTTGATGTTGTAGACTGTAGAGAAGATTCAAATGATTATAGATAAGTTGAGAGTAGCATAGGATAGATAGAAAGCCTATGCTACTTAGTGTAGTAGAGCTTTGGAGTTTATTATTGGTGATCATGTATTCCTGTGGGTGTTACCTTTGAAGGGCTTGATAAGATTTGGCCAAAAGTGAACGTTAACATTCAGGTATGTTGGAAAGTTTGAGATATTGAAAAAGATTAGTTGGATGATCTATCATTTGACATTGCCATTACTAGCTCCACAACGTTATCCTAACAACATGATGGAAAAAATGCACAAGATAAAAAAAAAGGAACCTTATTAACAAGGAAATTGGAAATACATAAGTCTGGGTCATGCTTTGAGGGTTATTGGGGTTGTATTTTTTCTACATTCATCACCATAGTTAGGCCTAGATTGGCCAAAAGGGGTTATTAGTCTCTTCCTTTTCCTACTAAACCTATCACATGTTACTCACCATTACTAGGTCTACAACTCTAGGTTGACACAACCTCTTAAGTTATTGGTATAAATACCTCACATCAAATATCCAAAAGCTTCCTAAAGAGACATGCCCATAATTACAATGTGCCCTCTCATTAAGGGTATTTTTACAATAATTACAACTCTTAGCTATAGAATGACATTATTTGAAAATGGAGATGTGACACTTATGATACCATATCATAACCAACAAGATTGAGTTAAAGAGCTTTTTATATTTATAAGAAGAAAAGAAAACATTTTTATAGAGGGTAAAGAAAAAAATCTTTAAGTGGTGTATTATGTAGGATAAAATAGTACAACCACCCATGTTGTTGGATAGATGGATGGGTTGCTTCGAAATTCCTATTTTAATGGTTAATAAGGCTCCTACAATACTGTTAATATGGATGGTATAATTTTGAATTTATTACAAAGATCCTTGTCACACAAGTGGGTTTGCAATTGTTTTCATTCATTTATTAAGAATGATAGTAGTGAGTTTAATTTGAGTCATAAGTACACATCCTAGGTAATAGAGTATGTGAAAAGAAATACTAGGTTTTTACCCCTCCTGTCCCAAATTAGAGAATATAAATAATGCACACCTACATATGATTTTTTTATTGTGATGACTTTACCAAAGCTTGAAAGAAAGTAACCCCTTCATTGTTATACGTGTTGGCCATAGTTATCATGATAAATTTAGGCCATGGTTATCATGCTAAAATTCAACTATGGTTATCCTACTAAAATTTGGTTATGGTTACTAAAATAGTGGGTGGTTATCATTAGTTATTTAAGGGTCCCTTCACCAATATAAAAGGGACCTCCCTCACCTCAATTCAAATCCATCACATACATCCCCTTTCCATCCCACTCTTACATTCTCCTATTGCATGAGAGAAAGGCTTCTTCTTGTTCTCTCCTTGTGATGAAGAAAGAAGCTTGTTATTCCCATTTCTGATAATAAGATCCTTCTACATTTGCCTGTGTTTCCATTGCTCTTTATTTTCATCTCATCTCATATTTTTCTTTCAGATCTGCTAACAGTGGTATCGGAGCCACATTCATAGTCCGTGAAAGTGTTACAGATTGTGCATACAAATTTTACAAAATGGCTGGCAAATATGAAATAGAGAAGTTCAATGGAAGCAACTTCACATTGTGGAAAATGAAGATACAGGCAATTTTGCGTAAAGATAATTGCTTCACAGCTATTGGAGAAAGGCCGCGAGAGGTCATGGATGATGGCAAGTGGAATGAAATGGATGGTAATGCTATTGTCAATTTACACTTGGCACTAGCATATGGGGTTCTTTTAAGTATTGCAAAAAAGAAGATAGCGAAGGAAATATGGGACACTCTGACAAAGTTGTATGAGGCTAAATCACTCCACACCAAAATCTTCTTGAAGAGAAGACTTTACAGTCTTCGTATGATAGAAACCTCATCAGTAACTGACCATATCAACACCCTAAATACTTTATTTTCTCAACTCACATTGTTGGGATATAAAGTAGATGTAGGTGAATGTGCAAAAATTCTACTTCAAAGTCTACCTGATTCATATGATTAACTCATCATCAACTCAACCAACAATGTTCTTATTGATGCTCGTATTTGATGAGGTTGTAGCTATGGTTCTTGAAGAAGAAAGTTAGTTCAAGAACAAGGAAGATAGATTGGCAAACAAGACGTAGGCCTTAACAATGATGAGAGGGAGATCCAAGGAACATGATTCCAATTGGAACCAAATTAAAACATTACTTGCTACAATTGTGGCAAGAGAGGACACCTGAAGAAGGAGTGTTGGAGCAAGAAGAGTAATGAAAAGAATCCTCAAGGGAATGTGGCAAGTACCTTTGATGAGCAGCGAGGTACCCCTACGCTCAACCATACGAATACAAGCGTTTCACACATGATCCGGTCGAATTCCAAGAACTAAGTGCTTACACGCCTTAATGGAACACTCAGGGTTAATCAATCATTGTCTTCCCAAACTTACTTGTATTGTCACGGTTGTATGGTTAAGTAAGCTTGAGGCATATGATTTTTATAGCTTTTATGTTTTTATGTTCTACTGCTAATAAGGGAGGAGAGAGAGAGATAACTAAGTGACTAATTTAACTTAACTAGGCTTTAAACTAATCCTAACACTAGTATCCGTTCTCACTTTCCGTACACATCCTGAACCAGCGCAACACTACTGGGATTACCAAACACTAATCGTTACTGGGTTACCAAGTGTTACATGCATGCTCGAAGTGATCGTACTATGTGTGCTAATAACAGAAATGTAAAGTGCATAAAATAAAATAAAATAATAAAATAAAATAAATGTAGAAGAAAATAAAATAAAAGAAATGGGTAAGAAAACAAATCTCAAGTGCTGCAAGGATGAATCCAAGAGCTCGTCTTTATTGCTGTACACAAGGTGTGCTTAGGTACACAATGCTCGAATAAAGATCTGTCCACACTTAGACCTCCTGCTGTGGGCACTTGGAAAATACTCTAACTACAAAAGTTTCCCTACTTGACTCCTAAAAGACTTCCTCTTCTAAATTATTCTTCTTCTTCTTTCTAACTCCCCTATTGTGTGCTTGGGCACTGTATTTATAGGCTTGAGAGCAACTACTCTAATAATTAGAAAAACTGCCACTCTAATTTTAGAGAAACTGCCCCTCTAATTTTAGAGAAACTACCCCTCTAATTTTAGAGAGAAACTACCACTCTAATTTTAGAGAAACTACCCTTCTTAATTTTAGAGAAACTGCCACTCTAATAATAACCACTCTAATAATTAGAGTAACTGCTCTAATAATAACCACTCTAGTAATTAGAGTAACCACCCTAATAATAACCACTCTAATTATTAGAGTAACCGCTCTAATAATTACCACTCTAATTATTAGAGTAACCACTCTCATCATACCCATTCTAATTATTAGAGTAACCACTCTAATAATTACCACTCTAATTATTAGAGTAACTGCTCTCATCAGGGGGGCACGATTAAATGAAAACTCGTCCTCGAGTTCCTTACAAAATATTGGAAAGGTATGGGATTATTGACTAATTGACAACTGACAAATAACAGACTCAACATGCCTAGTGGACGGATCAATAAGCATATCACTCATACATAAATGACATCCAAGCCTTTATTTGGCAACTTGTAGAGAAAGAGAGAGAAAGAAAATAATGCGTGTTGCCGCCAATGTTAAGATTGCACCTTCCATTATTTATCCATAGCCATGCCACTAGACTTGCTCCTTTCGTAAATGCTCCAGTTCCGGTCCATCCAGAGTGCTTCCTCCAAGCCCAGTCCATTATTTGTATGATCGCCATCTGCACACAAAACATAGTTAGAAATGAGCAAGCATAGATAAACCACAATGCAGTTGATACCTTGCCTTAAGATGAAGCGCATTGGCTGAGTTGTGGTTATGGAAAAAACTAGTTTGGAGATCTATCACAAGTGACTACCCAAGGTGTAGGGGTTAGGTGAATAGTAAAATGGAGAAAATTGAAAAATTTGTGCTAGGGTCCCCACGACTAAGAGCAAACCTTTGGTAGCTATAAGATGGAAAAATATGAGAAACAAGAAATATGGGAAAAAATAACAATGGCAACGTCAATAAAATGGATGTTATGGATGGGGCTGAAACAAGAAATGATTGATTACAAGAAATGTTTAAGGGAAAGATGTTAACAATTGCACCAAAAAGGAATGCCAGTGGGTCCTCCCCAAAGCAAGCTCATGCCTTTTATGCCCTGACAAACCTACAAACCAAAGAGTCCATAGGCTCTAGGAATGTCATTTGGAAGTAAGAGTTAAAAACTTACCCATAAGAATTCACCAAAGAAAAACGATGCATCAACCCAGAAATAGACTAATGATAAAACTGGAAATGAGGTGGAAAAATGGGGAGAAAGATGGAGAGAAGAGAATGGAATGGAATCCTAAGAACAAGGTTGTGTAAAGTCCCTTGTGTATTTTATGGTTAATGTGACTAAGTAGAACTCATCCCAAATCTAGACTTAAACAAACCACATCTAGTGACCTCGCATCAACACACTTGACCAAACCATCCACTTGAAGCTACAAGAATGCTTCCACAAAGAGTCACCACCATTCCGAGGAGAGTGAGATGGAGAAGTAGGAAGCGAGAAAGGGCCTTAGTTAGAGGGAACCTTTAGACATGGGTAACATATCTTTCTAGTTCCATAACCAGTGCTTGTAGCCCTTTTATTTAGTCTAAGGGGTGTGCTTTGAATTTCCATGTTGTTGTTGTTTTTTGAATGCATTTTTTTTTGCATTTATTTTGTTTAAGGGGTGTGCTTTGAATTCTCACTTTTTTTTTTTGCGTGAGAACCACACCATGCAAAGACTTATTATTTTTATTAGCTCAGCTTCCTGATAATGGAGCAACGTTGGAATGGTAAGGAAAAGCCAAGAAGGAAAAATGCAAGCACCCAAGAGAATGGCCAGCACAAATGCATCAAATTCCCTTGAGGTCACACCCTTTTCAATCCTTGAGTCCTTCCTTAGTTTGAGAAATGCCCAGTCACCAATTCGTTGATAATTCTATTATTTAAAGAAAGGGACTGTACAGTTCTAAGCCAAGAGAGACCATAGAAATTCATGGATGCATGGAAGATGTGGACTCATTGCCTGTTATATCAAAAGAACCATACCTTAATATCAGCATCATAATTCAAAGGTAAAAACCAAACATTAGCAATCAATATGATATAATTCAATCCACCATCATGAGCACTTATTGGATGACGGATAAAAGAAATCAAGCAAATAAGGAAACAGTAAAAATATGAACGATGGTGTAAAACAAAAATAAGAAAAGTTGAAAGAATGTGTAAAACAAAAATTTGTGAAACAAAAACGTGTAAAACAAACATGTGTTAAACAAAAATTCAAAAAGAACTGAGGGCCTCAATTGATCAGCAGAGATGGCCATCTCCCCCATGACTGAGTTGAAAGGAGGAGATCTAAAATAATGAGCAGGGTTGTCCCTTCTCAGAGGTATTATGTGCACTGGTCGTTCTAAGTTCATGGAAGGGTTTGGTCTGTTGCATATTAACTAGTAATCTCTTATCAAGGCTCTCAGGTTTGTATATGGTCATGGCCCCTGAAGGAAAGGTTGTATGAATAATGTAAGGTCCTTTCCATAGTGTTTGAAATTTTTTGTGTTGTGGCACATGTGTGGGATTCCAATAGAGAACCTTATCTCCTGGTTCAAAAGGTACATCCTTTTTTGTTAATTCCACCAATGGTTTGGCAACTTTTGAAAAGTTCTTACTAAATCTCCTATAGTAGCTTGTATGTCCAAGGAATGATCGAATATTTTTAATAGTTTCCAATTAATGGGTAATTTCTTGGATAACTTTGATTTTCTCGAGATCTACCTCTATCCTTGTGTGTGAGATTTTGTGTCCTATTTGTTGAGGAGCAAGCTTAGCATTGATAATTACCGATTTTCCATTTTTAAGGAACGTGTATTCCATACCGGTGGGCAATGGTTTCAGCTCGAGAGGCTCCTTCTTAAATTTATCAAGGATTTCCAACTTCCCCCAGTTGACATTTTCAAGGTTAAGACTTAAAAGTTGGTGGTGGACTTGCTCTAATGCGTGTATGCTATCGATGTAAGCACAAGTCAAACTCTTAGTTGGTTCCATGCATATGAATGAACTACTTTCTTGATCAGCTGTCAGCCACTGGGTGCCTTCCTATTGTGTGGCTGCTACATACAAGCATCTTTGTATATTAATGTCTTGTGCACACCGATTGCATGCAGGCAATGCTAAAATTTGCATAATCCATGATCTCTGCACGCAATTGCACCCTATGTAACTGTATGTGATGCATGGAACTTTCTTCTTCTCGATCTTTCTGAATGTATTTTCCTTTGATATTTCTAGGGAAAGATCATGGATTTCTAGGTGTGCATCGATGGTGCTTAGCCATGCTCTTCTCATTATGATTGGAAAGTCCCCCTTACTGTTGTTCACCTAAATCACTAGGAAGTTAGCTGGGTACGATCACCCACAAATAGTGGTAACAACATCTTCCACCAGTCCCAATGGGATAGTTATGGACTAGTCGACCAACTCTAGACAGATGTTGCTCTTTTTTAATGGAGGCAGGTTTCAGGCTTTATACATCTCTTGTGATATTAAGTTGACTCCAAAACCTGAGTCCAGAAGAGCTTTACATGGTTCATTCCTAGCAACTTGGAGATAGATTAGAGGGCTTTCAGGATTAGAGAATTTTCTAGGAAGGTGGCCCACCTTAATCTAGTTAGTAATGGTATGTGTTAACATAACCGTATGTGTTGAGCTCAGTGTTTGGTTTGAAGGAAGCCCTGAAGCCTTAATTGATGGGGAGGCATTCAGAAGTTCAAATGCTTGTGGTTGTGAGGGCTTGGTTGGACTATTGGTTCTAAAGAAAGGTCTTCTCTTCATACAGTTGTCAGAACCAGTATTGGGTTGAAGATTCACAGCCCTCATAGATTGCGTTGCTGTGGTTGAGTGGGCAGTTCCCCTTGCATCACTAGAGTATGTGGTAATGGAGCTATTGGTGTGAGAGTTGTAGATGGATTTGGAGGGTGGTATGTCTATGGATTATCTCCCCTAGGAGAAGGAGTCTTATAATAATCCTGAGTTTGATAGTGATGTTGTGGTGTCACATGACCAATAGAGTCACATGGAGAGATTGGCTACTGCACGTAGGAGCCATATTAATTCAGTTGCCGGTAGGGGTATTGTTGTCTTGGTGATGGCATCCCCCATGACTGTGGGTATGGCCATTGTTGGTGTTGCTCAATAGGTTGTGGTGGAGTTCCACCTAGATAATACGTTGAAGGTTGGTGGAACTACCTTGGGTTACTTTGGAGATAAGGTAACCGTTGGGGTGCTTGCCATTTGTTAAGTCGTGGGTTGAGTGCATACACCCCAGACTCTTGTAGATGTGAGATCACTGGGCAACATCCCTTAGGATGGTCATATTGGCATATCTCACATCCACCATCATTTTTCGTATCTGAATCCACAACCTCTTTGGTGATGGCCATTTTACCCTTACCTTTGTTACATACATTGTTCACTTCTCTCTTTTTCTTTTTGTCATAGTGACTACCTCGCTTCCTAGACTTCTCTACAATTTTAAGAATAGTTTCAAATCTACTATCTAGGGAGTCCCACATTTGGTCTACCTTTGCCAAAACTTTTGTGGTTAATTTTTGGAGCGGCAAAGTTTTCCTATTCACCATCTCTTTGAGTGGTGACTCTTCCTCCTCTTCATAGAATCTCACTCCCCTTTTTCGAAGGGAAGGATCTCGGTTGTATTCTTTTGCACTTTCTCTCTTATGTAGCTCCCCTTCTTCCTTGGCTACTTGCTCTAGCAATCTGTGAACCTGATGAGACCTAAGCTCTGATAATCTCCCTTGGGCATACGTTCCAAGGGTTCTCCTTGTTTCATGCCTAAGTCCATTCACGAGATGGCGTAGTTGATCCCGCTGCGAATAACCATGGCCAGGACAACGATGTAACAGTGCGTAATAGTGGTCCACGGCAGCATCCAAGGGTTCATGATTTTCTTTCTTTCATCCTTGGATTTTTTTTCACAAGTTAGACACTCGGGAGTACATTTGATACTTATCATTAAATAGTTCTAACATCGTACTCCACCTCCGAATGGATTCCAGTTCTAAGGACCGGTACCAGCTTTTTGCTTCTTTCACTAGTGTCCTTGGGAACAACTTCAATTTTTGCCATTCATTGTTGATGTTTTGCAAGGCACATGCATCATGGAATGCTTGTAAGTGGTTTTGAGGATTAGCGTTGTATCCCCCTTCAAATCGTGGGATATTGTTCATGTCTAACCTCTTGATTCTATTGTCCTTTTGGTGCCTTGTTGGAACTCTTATGGCCTCCGTGATATCTAACATGCTTCTGGTTGTGAGTAGTGGTTCTTCGTGGTCATCTCGTTCATAGCATCTGTGATGTCTATGCGGTTCCCTACTCTCCCTTCTTCTATGCCATGATTCCCTAGAGTGCCCTCATCCTTGTTCTCGACTATCTCGTCGATGACTTCCACTTTGCCTACCTTCATCCCCATGGTCTTTTCCTTTATGACTGCATCTAGATATTGAAGGAGAGGGTGAAGGAGATGATGAAGGTGAAGAAGAAGGAGAACCATCACCATAACGGTGTCTACTACCTTCTCTTCTGCAGTATTGGCCCTGATCACGATTGCTATCAAAATCTCCACCTTTATCATGAGTTAGCGAATTAACGTCATGTGTATTACGCCACTGACTATTTCCTATTTCAGACCTAGGTGATGAGGCACTTTCTTATGAAGAAGAAGACATACTTGTCTATTCAGTGTGCAATGTACTCTTGTTTATTATTTTCTCAATCAACCTTAAGGGTTCGTTCTAACGTCCCAGCGATATGAATGATTTCCTATGTTCTACGTAGTGCACAAACAACTAAGTCCTTGGCAATAGCACCAATGATGAGTGGCGAGGTACCCCTACGCTCAACCATACGAATACAAACATTTCACACACGATCTGGTCGAATTCCAAGGACTAAGTGCTTACACGCTCTAATGGAACACTCAGGATTAATCAATTGTTGTCTTCCCAAACTTACTTGTATTGTCACGATTGTATGTTTAAGTAAGCCTGAGGCATATCATTTTTATAGCTTTTATGTTTTTATGTCTTGCTGCTAATAAGAGAGGAGAGAGAGAGATAACTAAGTGACTAATTTAACTTAACTAGGCTTTAAAATAATCCTAACATCAGTATCTGTTCTCACTTGCCGTACACATCCTGAACCAGCGCAACACTATTGGGATTACCAAACGCTAATCGTTACTGGGTTAGCAAGTGTTACACGCATGCTCGAAGTGATCGTACTATGTGTGATAATAACAGAAATGTAAAGTGCATAAAATAAAATAAAATAATAAAATAAAATAAATGTAGAAGAAAATAAAATAAAAGAAATGGGTAAGAAAACAAATCTCAAGTGCTGCAAGGATGAATCCAAGAGCTTGTCTTTATTGCCATACACAAGGTGTGCTCAGGTATATAATGCACAAATAAAGATCTGTCCACACTTAGACCTCCTGCTGCGGGCACTTGGAAAATACTCTAACTAGAAAAGTTTCCCTACTTGACTCCTAAAAGACTTCCTCTTCTGAATTCTTCTTCTAAATTCTTCTTCTTCTTCTTCTTTTTGACTCCCCTATTGTGTGCCTAGGCACTGTATTTATAGGCTTGGGAGCAACTACTCTAATAATTAGAAAAACTGCCACTCTAATTTTAGAGAAACTGCCCCTCTAATTTTAGAGAGAAACTACCACTCTAATTTTAGAGAAACTGCCCCTCTAATTTTAGAGAGACACTGCCCCTCTTAATTTTAGAGAAACTACCACTCTAATAATTAGAGTAACTGCTCTAATAATAACCACTCTAATTATTAGAGTAACCACTCTCATCATACCCACTCTAATTATTAGAGTAACCGCTCTAATAATTACCACTCTAATTATTAGAGTAACCGCTCTCATCAACCTCATATGGCGGTGATGTTCTATATAGTGAGGCAACTATTGTTGAAGGTAGATAGAAGCTCATTGATGCTTGGATCTTGGATTTAGGAGCAACATGACACATGACCTCTCGGAGAGAATCGTTTTATCACTACAAACCAATCTTAGAAGGATCTGTGTACATGGGAAATGATCATGATTTCAAAATTGCTAGTAGTGGTATTGTCAAGATAAAGATGTATGATGGCACTATTTGCACCATACAAGAGGTATGACATGTGGAGGGCCTGAAGAGAAATCTACTATCTTTAGGACAAGTAGATGATGTTGGGTGTAAAAATCATATAGAGAATGGGATCTTGAAGATTATCAAAGGTGCGCTTAAGGTAATAAAGGCAGAAAAGGTTGCTGCAAATTTGTACATGCTTCTGGGGAATACACATCAAGTGGGAGAGTCTTCTGTTGCATTAACTAGTTTGGAAGAAGAATCAACGATGTTGTGGCATTAAAAGCTTGGTCATATGTCAGAACAAGGTTTGAAGATTCTCTCTAAACAGAGACTACTTCCTGGGCTCAATTCAGTATGCTTACCATTTTGTGAGCATTGTGTTACTAGTAAGTAACATAGATTAAAGTTTAGCACATCAACAACTAAGAGTAGAGGCATGTTGGACTTGATGCACTTTGATGTTTGGCAAGCACCAGTCACTTCCCTAGAAGGAGCAAGATCCTTTGTATCTTTGATTAATGATTACTCTAGAAGATGTTGGGTGTATCCAATCAAAAGGAAGGTGGATGTCTTTTCAGTCTTCAAAGTTTTTTAAAGCGTGGGTAGAACTTGAGTTTGAACAAAGGATCAAGTGTCTAAGGACAGATAATGGAGGAGAATATACAAGTGATGAATTCGATGCATTTTATCAACAAGAAGGCATCAAGAAGCAATTCATAGCGGCACACACTCTTCAACAAAATGGAGTGGCAGAATGGATGAACAGAACCTTGTTGGAAAAAACAAGATCAATATTGAGGGCTGCAAATCTAACCAAGTCATTTTGGGTAGAAGCAGTCAATACTACTTGCTATTTAATTAATCGGTCTCCATCAATTGCGATTGATCTAAAAACACCAATAGAATTGTGGATTGGTAAGCCAGCTATTTATTCTCATCTCCATACGTTTGGAAGTTTTGTGTATGTGATGTACAATGACCAAGAAAAATCAAAGTTGGACCCAAAGTCTAGAAAATGTATCTTCTTAGGGTATGTTGATGGAGTTAAGAGGTATTTCCTGTGGGATCCCACTACCCACAAGGTGTCATCAACATAGATGTGATATTTGCAGAAGATAAAATGCAAGAGAAGGGAGATGATAGCACTTCAAAGGAGAATTTAGAAACTACTAGAATTTAGGTAGAAGATAAGACAAAAGCTGAAGATCCAGTTACTTCTGAAGCAACATCAATGTATGAAGAGAAAGAACTAGTGAACTCTGAAGCTTATGAAGTTCGTCGGTCATCTCAGGTAAAAAGATCATCAACTTGGCACTCAGATTATGTTACTGAAAGTAATGTTGCATATATTGCCTTTTAACGAAGGATGAAGAACCCTCAACTTTACATGAGGCTCTCAAAAGTCCAGATGTGTCTTTGTGGATGGCAATAATGCAAGAGGAGATTGAAACTTTACACAAAAACAAGACATGGGATCTTGTTACACTACCACAAGGAAGAAAGGCTATTGGAAACAAATGGGTTTACAAGATCAAACGTGATAGTAATGACCAAGTGGAGCGATATCGTGCAAGATTGGTGATAAAGGGATATGCTCAAAAAGAAGGAATTGACTTTAACAAGATATTTTCTCATGTGGTTAGACTTACAATAGTCAGAGTAGTCCTACCAATGTGTGCTATATTTGACCTACATCTAGAACAACTAGATGTGAAAACTGCTTTTCTTCATGGAGATCTTGAAGAAGAGTGTTTTTCTTCATGGAGATCTTGAAGAAGAGATTTACATCCTCCAACCTACTGAACTTGGTTTGCAGGTTGAACAAATCTCTGTACGGTCTCAAATAGGCGCCAAGGTGTTGGTACAAGAGATTTGACTCGTATATCATGAGCCTTGGGTGCAATAGACTCAGTGTAGACCCTTGTACATATTTCAAGAAGTTTGATGAAGATTTCATCATTTTGCTATTGTATGTGGATGGCATGTTGGTTGTAGGCCCCAACAAAGAGCAAATCCAAGAATTGAAGGCACAGTTGGCTAAGGAATTTGATATGAAAGACTTGGGACTAGCAAACAAGATTCTAGGGAAGCAAATTCACTGAGATAAAAATAACAAGAAGATTTGGCTTTCTCAGAAAAACTACTTGGGTAAAATCTTGCGATGCTTCAACATGCAAGATTGTAAGCCATTTTCTACCTAACTTCCTGTTAATTTCAAATTATCCTTTGAGATGGGTCCTAGCAATGAAGTAGAGAGGAATGAGATGTCTCGAGTACCGTATGCATCACTAGTGGGAAGACTAATGTTTGCTATGATTTGTACAAGACCAAACATTGCACAAGCAGTGGGAGCAGTTAGTCGATACATGGCAAATCCTAGATGAGAGCATTGGAGTACTATTAAGAGAATCCTTAGATACATTAAGGGTACCTCAGATGTTGCATTATGTTATGGAGGATCAGAATTTACTATTAAAGGTTACGTGGATTCAGATTTCGCAGGTGATCTAGATAAAAGAAAACCTATTACAAGCTATGTGTTTACACTTGCAGGAGGAGCTATAAGCTGGGTATCAAGATTGCAAACAGTAATAGCATTATCTACAACAGAAGCAACAAAATACATGGTAGCTACACAAGCTTGCAAGGAAGCAATTTGGATTCAAAGGTTATTAGAGGAGCTTGGACACAAACAAGAGAAGATTCCTTTGTTTTGTGATGGTCAAAGCACCTTGCATATTGCAAGTAATCCAGCTTTTCATTCAAGGACAAAACACATAGAAGTACAATTTCACTTTGTTCGTAACATAGTAGAAGATGGAAGTGTGGATATGCAGAAGATACACACCAAGGATAATCTTGCAGATGTTCTGACCAAGCTAATTAACATGGACAAGTTTGACTAAAGTAGATCCTCATATGGCCTAACAAAAACATAAGCAACATAGAATGGCAAGGTAGAAAGGTAGAAAGTGGGAGATTGTTGGCCATAGTTATCATGATAAATTTAGACAATGGTTATCATGCTAAAATTCGGCTATGGTTATCCCACTAAAATTCGGCCATGGTTACTAAAATAGTGGGTGGTTATTATTAGTTAGTTAAGGGCCCCTTCACCAATATAAAAGGGACCTCCCTCACCTCAATTCACATCCATCACATACATCCCCTTTCCATCCCACTCTTATATTCTCTCTTTCCATCCCACTCTTACATTCTCCTATTGCATAAGAGAGAGGCTTCTTCTTGTTCTCTCCTTGTGATGAAGAGAGAAGCTTGTTATTCCCATTTCTGATAATAAGATCCTTCTACATTTGCCTGTGGTTCCATTGCTCTTTATTTTCATCTCATTTCATATTTTGCTGCCAGATGTGCTAACAATACGTATCATCATCCATCCATGGTAGCCATTAGCCAACCATAATGATTCATATTACAGAAACGTTTATCAAAGTCACGCCTAAGACTCGAAATTTTAATAAAAATTAAAAGTGAATGAACATTTAAAGATTGTTTAACTTATAGTTTGACAGTCTGAATTAAACCAAACATAACTCAATCAAATGAGATATTGGTACATTTCAAAATTTGTGGCACAAAAATGGCGTTGCTTAGCCGCAACGGTGAGAGTAGATAAAGTAAAATGACTGGCCATTAGAATGAAAAACTTAGCCCTGCCAGTCTCCTCATAGAAATGCACGTAAAGAGAGACAAACAATGTCTCGGAAGTATTACAGAATCCCCCATCAGAAAATCAACCCGGAGAGGAAAGTAACTGTTGAAATCCGATTTGTAACATCACAAAACAAATTCACATGGCCGCAACCATTCTTCTGTTTGATGGTGGAGACATCATCATCCTATTTCTAATCCTGCTGGACCTTCTCAGAGACATCACCTGCATTTAGTCCAAGTCATACATACATACATCAATGTTAAAGTTTCAAAACAACGCACAAAATAAAAAAAGAAATTGCTGTACCTCAGTTGAGTTAGTGGAAGAATCGATAGAAGCTTCATCAGACAAAACAATGGAGGACATGCTCTTTCTGCCAGATCTGCGAGCCACTTTAGGCTTGTCTGCCTCTGTCACAGAAGAACCCATGTCGGGAGAGTAATTCATGGTCTGTTTCACTTCAGGAGAAGCAAAATCAGACAGTGGCTCCTCTGTCTTCTCTCTCATTTCCACAAGCGAAGGGCTCTGGATCTTCTCTTCAAACATCATCATCTGCTCATCTTCTGCTTTTTGGGTTGTTGCAGAGGACTCATCATTTTCAGCACTGGCGGAAACTTTCCTTGATTTTTCAGAGTCTTCCTCCTCCTCCTCCTCCACCTCCTCTTCCTCCACCTCCACCTCCTCTTCTCCATGATCTCTGAAACATATTAGAAACACAAACCCAGAAACCAGGGCACCTGCAGCAGCAATGCAGAGGGGAACAGGCACCTGATCAGTCCAGGAGATGGGAAATTTTGCGGGGATTGCAAGGGCTGAAGATGAGGAAATCATGACCAGCAGCTTAAAGAACATTTTTAGGAGATCTGCTCTCACACTGGAGGAGATGGGTGATGATGAAGAAGATGAGCTCATGGCTCAAAAATGCCTCCTCAGCAGCAGAATATGTGTTATTGGGGTCCAGAATCCTTGACAGTGCTTCTATTTGTATGACGTGTTTGCCCGAGCAACGGTCTGAATTAGGACACCTTCAATTCAAATTTCAAACGGCCTTCCTTCTGACACAAATAAACAGTTGCGACTTGCAACGGGTGTGCGTTTGCTACCCTCCGGCACTAGCCGTTGTGACTTTGCAGCAATGCCATTCGCTCGTTCAGAATTCCTTTTACGGAGTTTGTTTTAACCTGGTTTAGCAGGCAAGACCCTTATTAGTTTAACAGCTTAAACAAAGGTAATTTCGTTTGATAGTTTACGTTTTGCCTATTCAGGCAACATTCTCAAACAGGATGGATATGCAAAATGCATGATATGTGAACGGTAAGAGTCTTGATTGCTGAAAAAGGTGTTCAAATTTTTTTAGATTCTGCTTTTTACAATTTGAAATTATAATAGTTTCAAATCCTTTTTCTATGTATCAAGAGGTTGTTTATATGTTTCTTGGAAAAGTTGGTCATACCTATTATTTATTTAAAAGCATGTGCTAATTTTTTTTAATTTTTTAATTTTAATTTTTAGTTTATTAATAAATTATCATAAAATTTAATAATTAATTTATTATTATTATTATTATAGTTAATATAAATATAACAAGTTGAATAATGCTGGAATTTGAACTCAGGACCTCTTAGGAAAAATCTAATATTATTGGTTAATTCATTTTCTATTATGCATAATTTTGGTTATGAGAGGCCATGATTCTTGAATAGTCTCTAAACTTCCATTTTTATTAATATTATTGGGATGTAGCTTAATCTCTATGGATTCTCTAATGTTTCTCTCTAGGTAATTTTCTATCTTGGCTCAGATTTTGCATTTTTCTAGTTACCATGTGTATTTAGTTTCATCTGTTAAGTAATTATTAATATGTTCTACCAATGGGAATTTCTCAATTCTCATGTGTTTTATGTCTCTTTCTTGGTCTTTTAGTCTAGTAAGAATGGTTCTTCACTTTTTTCAATGTATACTTTTCCACAAGAGCATGTTAGTTGATAAACACCTTTGCAATCAATGTTATCTAATCTATCTATCTTAGGGGAATACCAATCACTAATTTTATTGATAGGTTGAAATATAGTTTTAATGTTCTCTTTTCTTAATCATCTTCCTAGTTTGTTGGAAATACCCATATGGTATGGTAGTATTGTGATAGAATCTTTATAATTTTCTTCATTCTTGATTGAATCTTTCTCTAATTCTTTATTATCAATATTACGTTTGAGATATATTTTTCTTTTAGCAAGCTAATTGTTAACGCTATCATTCCAAGCCTTTTTAGTGATTTTTGAGTTAACCATTCATTTGAAAGACATGATTAAGATTAGATTGTTCTTTTAAGGTTTTCATGTTACAAATTGTAAGGGCTCTAAACATTAAGGTTTGATTAATACTATTTTGCCTAGCTCTGATATCAGATACGCAATATCATAGCCTTGATATTAGGTACACGATATTGGGTCCCAAGATGCGATGTCAGATATCCGATATTGTGGGGTATGTGCCGGCCTATAAATATAGCAGTTGGGCATAGTTTCCATATAGTTTTTGTCATATCATAGCAAAGCTTTTGCAGTTTGTTTTCTCTAGAGTTAGAATATTTTTCAAATGCCCACAACAAGAGTCATTAAGTGTACAAATCTTTAGTTGAGCACTATTGTACCTAAGCACGATAGTGTGTGTGGAAATAAAGATGAGCTTTCTGATCAAACCTTGCAGCACCTTGGCTATCTTAAATATTTTATTTATGCATTCAATGTTTTATGTAATTTCCTTTAATGCTTCCAAGTAATTAAGCCAAAGTAAGGTAATTAGATTTAATAGTAGTCAATTAATTAAGCACATAAGTACGACTACTTTGAGCATGCTATAACTCTTGGTAACCCCAGCAATGCTTAACGTTTGGTAACCTAGCAACATTATACATGTTCAAGATGTGCACGGAAAGTGGGATCATATACTTATGTTAGGATAGTTAGTTATTAATTAGCAATCAGAGTAAGTTAAATTGATTATAAATTATGTTTCAACATGTTTTTAATCGTAGACAAATAAAATATAAGATAATAAAAATCATGTGCCTCAATTATACTTTACCATTGATGAGTGGCGAGGTACCCCTACACTCAACCATACGAATACGAGCGTTACACGCGTGATTCGGTCGAACTCTGCAGACTAAGTGCCTACACGCCTTATGAAACACTTAAGGTTAATCGTTTGTTGTCTTCCCAGACTTGTATTTGTCATGGTTGTATGGTTAAGTAAGTCCGAGGTATGTGATTTTTATGTCTTTTTTGTTTTTATTGCCTATGCTAAGGAAGGAAAGGGTGAAGAGACTAAGTAACTAACTTTAACTGACTAAGCCTTAATTAACCTAGCATCAGTATCCGTTCCCACTTTCCGTTCACACCCTGAGCCAATGCAACCTTCTGGGATTACCAAACGCTATTCGTTGCTGGGATTACCAAGCGTAACGCACATGCTCGAAGCGGTCGTAATGAATGCACTTAGGAGTGTTGAGGGTTGAGAAAGATTAATTAACTAATAAAGCATTTAAACGATGAACAATAATTAACAATAATGAAAGTCCTATTTAGCTTAGTCCATGCATTGCAAGGTTTATCCAATAGTTCGTCTTTATTGCCGTACACAAACTTGTGCTCAGGTACAATATTTGTTCGAATAAAGATCCAATCACTTTGGAGCTTCAACTGCAGGCACATGGAAATTATTCTATCTCTGGAGAGGTAAAACTACTAGAGTTTCGCTAAGGGTCTAGATCTAGATGGAGAAACAAGGGAGAGCTACTTCTTATTTATAGAAATGGCAGCGGACTGCGATATCGCGTACGCGATATCACGGGAAAGACGCGATATCACGTACGATACATTGCGTATGCGATATCGCGTCCCATCATACCCCCATGACTGAATAAAAACTCATCCTCGAGTTCCTTACAAAATATTGGGAATGTATGGGATTATTAACTTGAATGAAACTAATGGTGAATGGGACGACATGTGAACGGATCATCATTATAGAACATGACAAAACTGGTGTTCACGAAAACAAGAGTGAATACTTTATACATTTGACATCAAGCCTTATTTGGCAACTAAGAGAGAGAGAGAGAGAGAAAGATGTTTTGCTGCTGCCAACGCCAAGATTGCGCCTTTTGTTGGCCATCCATAAGCTTGCCATCCATCTTGTTCCTTGCATAGCCACTTTAGCACCGATCCATTCCAAGTGTTCCCTCCAGATCCAATCTGGTGTTGTATGATTGCCATCTGCACACACAACACAATCTTTATATTAGCAAGGGTAAATGAATCACAATGTAGTGGATACCTTTCTTTGGTGAAAGGTCCATTGGCTGAGTTGTGGTATGGCTGATATGGGTCTGGAGATATATTCATGGTGACTACCGAAGGTGTAGGGGTTAGGAGAAAATCGAAAAAATTGGGTCTGGACCCCCATGACTAAGAACGAACCTCCGGTAGTGATAGAATGGAGAAAGAATAAAGAATAAGAAAGATGGAGAAAAAAGGACAACTATAACGTCGATGAAATGGATGTCAAGATGGACATGAACAAAATAGAGTGGATTGCAAAAATGTTAAGGGAAAGGGTTTAACTAGTGTACCAAATAGGAATACCAGTGGGTCCTTCCCAAAGCAGGCTCATGCCTTTAATGCCCTAACAAACCCACATTCAAAAAGTCTGTAGGCTCTAGGAATGTCATTTGGAACAAGAGTTAAAGTCTTAACCACAAGAATTTACCAAAAAGAAAACAATGCATCCACCAAGATATGGACTAATGATACAACCGGCAATGAGGTGAACAATGGAGAGAAGGATGGAGAGAAGAGAATGGAATGGAATCCCAAGGACAAGGTGGTGTACAACCCCGTGTGTATTCTAATGATTAATGTGACTTAGTAGATCCCATTCCAAGTCTGGCCTCAACAAACCACATCCAGTGACTTCGCATTAATACATTCGGCCGACCCATCCTCTTGAAGTAACAAGAATGTCTCCACCAAAGAGTCACCAACATTCTGACGAAGTGAAAGATGAGATAGGAAGCGAGGAAGGGCCTTAATTAGAGGGAACATTTTTAGTTTGAGTTCCATAACCAGTGCTTGTAGCCTAAATGATTATTCCATCTAAGGGGTGTGCTTTGAATTCTCACTATGTTTTTTTTTGTTGTTTTATGTGTTTATACGTGAGAACCACACCATGTAAAGACTTTGTTATTTTTATTAACTCAGCTTCCCGATAATGGAGCAATGTCGGAATGGGAAGGAAAACTCAAGAAGAAAACATCCAAGCACCCAAGAGAATGTCCAACACAAATGCATCAAATTCCCTTGAAGTCACACCCTTTTCAATCCTTGAGTCCTTCCTTAGTTTGAGAAATGCCCAGTCACCAATTCGTTATAGTTCTTATTAGAAAGGGACTGTACATTTCCAAGCCAAGAAAGACCATAGAAATTTGTGGATGTATGGATGAAGTGGACTCATTGCCTGTCATATCAAAAGAACCATACCTTAGTATCAACATCATAATCTTAAAGGTAAAAACCAAACATTAGCAATCAATAGAAACAGTTCATACCATAATTTAATAGCACTTATTAAATGACAAGCTTTAATGAAATGGATAACACACACACACACACGCATACAAAGAAATGAAAAAGGTATAAACGATGTTGTAAAACAAAAAACAAGAAGAGTTAAAGAAATTTGTAAAAAAAAATGTGTAAAAAAAAAAACTTAAAAAGAACTAAAGACCCCGAATGATCAGCATAGGTGGCCATATCCCCCATGACTGAATGGAAAGGGAGAGATCCAAAATAATGAACATCTATTTGAATTTTTTAGAAGTGTCCAACTTGTCCCGATTGATGTTTTTAGGTTAAGGGGTGGAAGTCAGTGACTCTCATACTCCAATGTATCTATGCCTTCATTGTGGGCATGAGTTGTTCCCCCAGTTCATTCCATGCATGTTGGTGGGCTGCTCTCTTGATCAGCTATCAACCACTGGGTGTTCTCTTGTTATGTGGCTGCTACATACAGGCACCTTTGTATCTGAGTTTCTTGGGCACACCAGTTGCATGTAGGAGATGCTAAGCATTCCTCCATGTCATCACCCTTTGAGTCACTGTATGTGATGCATGGAACCTTTTTCTTCTCGATCTTTTCATAAATGTTTTCTTTAGATATTTCCAAGGAAAGATCACGGATTCCTAGGCGCACGTTGATGGTGCTGAGCCATGCCCTCCCCATTATAATTGGAAACTCCCCTTTGCTACTATTGACTTCTATCACCAGGAAATTAGCTGGGTATGACCAACCACACACAGTGATAATGATGTCCTCCACCAATCCCAAGGGAATGGTGATGAACTGGTCAGCCAGCTCTAGTTGAATATTACTCTTCTTAAGTGGAGGCAGGTTCCAGGCTTTATACATTTCTTGTGAGATTAGGTTGACTCCAGAACCTGAGTTAAGAAGAGCCTTATGAGGTTCATTCCTAGTGACTTGGAAATAAATTAGGGGGCTTCCAAGATCAGAGAATTTCTTGGGAAGGTGGCCCACCTTGATCCAGTCAGTAACGGTATGTGTTAACATAACTGTGTGTGTTAAGCCCTATTGTTGGTTTGAAGGGAACTCTAAAGCCTTATTTGTTGGAGGAGTGTGTACAGACTCAACTGCTTGTGGTTGTGAGAGCTTGTTTGGGCTTCTGGTTCTGAAGAAAGGTCTTGTCTTTGTGCGGTTGTCAAAACTAGCAGCGGGTTGAAGGTTTATAGCTCTCGTAGCATTACGTTGCTGCGGTTGAGTGGGGAGTTTCGCTTGCATCATTGGAGCAGGTGGTAGTGGAACTATCAGCGTAAGGGATGCGGATGGATTCAGAGGATGGTATGGATGTGGTGCATCTCCCAGAGGAGAAGGAGTCCTAAAATACTCCCAAACTTGGTAGTGATGTTGTGGGGTTGCATAACCCATGGAGTCACTTGGAGAAACTGGCTGCTGCACGTAGTAGCCATACGGGTCTGGTTGCTAGTACGGGTATTGTTGCCTAGGTAGTGGCATCCCCCATGACTGTGGGTGTTGCTCGATAGGTTGTGGTGGAGTTCCACTTGGATAATATGTTAACAATTTGTGGAACTGCCTTGGATTACCTTGGAGATAAGGTAACCTTCGGGGTTCTTGCCATTTGTTAAGTCTTAGGTTGAGTGCCTACACCCTAGACTCTTGTAGATGTGAGATTATTGGGCAACATCCCTTAGGATGGTCATATTGGTAGATCTCACATCCACTGTCATTGTCCATGTTAGAATCCACAACCTCATCAGTGATAGTCATTTTTCCCTTACCCTTGTCATGTGCATGGCCTGAATCTTTCTACTTTTTCTTATCATGGTCACTACTTCGTTCCTCCTTAGACTCCTCTACGATTTTTAGGATAGTTTCAATTTTACTATCTAAGGAGCTCCATATTTCATCTACCTTAGCCGATACTTCCGTTGTTAATTTCTGAAGTGACAAGGTTTTTCTATTCACCAACTCTTCGAGTGGTGACTCATCCTCTTAATCGCAGAATCTCACTCCCTTCTTTCGGAGGGAAGGATCACAATTATATTCTTCCATGCTTTCTCTTTTCTGCAGCTCCCCTTCTTCTTTAGCTACTTGCTCCAACAATCAATGAATCTCATGGGATCTAAGTTTAGATAATCTCCCTTGGGCATATGTCCCAAGGGTTATCCTGGTTTTATGTCTTAGCCCATCTACGAGGTGGTGAAGTTGATCCTGTTGTGCATAACCATGGCCCAGGCAATGATGTAGTAATGCATAATATCAGCCCATGGCAGCATCCAAGGGTTCGTGAGTACCCTACTTCCATCCTTGGATCTGTTTACACAAGTTGGACACTCTAGAGTACGTTTGGTATTTATCGTTAAACAATTCTAGCATCGTACTCCACCTCCTAAGGGTTTCCGGCTCTAAGGACTGGTACCAACTCTCTGCTTCTTTTATGAGTGTCCTAGGAAACAACTTTAACTTCTGCCACTCGTTTTCAATATTTTGCAAGGCGCAGGCATTGTGGAACGCCTGTAAGTGATTTTGCGGATTAGCATTGTATCCTCCCTCAAATCGTGGGATATTATTCATGTCTAGTCTCTTGATCCGACTATCTTTCTGGTGCCTTGTAGGTATCCTCACAGCCTTCGTAATATCTAACATACTCCAGGTTGCTAGTAGGGGTTCATCATGATCATCTCTCTCATGACGTCTATGATGCCTACGTGGTTCCCTACTTACCCTTCTTTCATGCCTTAACTTCCTAGAATGCCCTTGTCCTTGCTCTCGACTCCCTCGTCGAGGTCTCTCATTTTGCTTACCCTTATCCTCATTGTTGTGCTCTTGGTGACTGAGTCCTGATGTGGAAGGAGAAGGTGAATGATGTGATGAAGGAGAAGAAGAAGGGGAACCATCGTCATAACAATGTTTCTTACCTTCTCTTCAGTGATCTCGACCCCGACCGTGATGACGATCAGAACGCTCGTCCTTATCTTGTGTTTGTGTCCCCTCATTGAACACTTGGTGTTCATGGGCATCAGAGCCAGGGTTGTGTATCATGGAGCACATGTTTTGATACACCACCTCCTCACTCTTGTTAGGAGGGGGAACATCATTTTGTGGAGAACCTATTGATATAGGTTCACCACCCCTGATTTCTCTTATGACGGGCGAAGCATTATGGGGGCCTTTGCCCTTCAACGATGTGTGGTGACTCTCTTGCCGCAAGTCCCGTTGATGTTGCGCCTCTGTGGGATGGTAGTCCCTTGTGTCATAATCTTCTACAATGTATTCAGTATATAGTTGCGTCATGTCTATCTATGCAAGAGCACGAAGGAGCATGTTAGGGACTGCCCGATCTGGGGGTAACACTAGGTTACGTTGTAGGTCTCTCCAGTGTAGTTGTTCATCCTGATGGAGGATAAAAGTAAAATCGGGTATATATTCATCATGATGAGTATATCCTACTTGATACTCTTGAGGAACTGGCGGTACTTGGTTACGTGTGAGACTACCGATGGTCTCTTGTGTGATCCCTAGGTGGTGAAGTGCTTTTGTTTGAAGAAGAAGACATTGTGTCTTGATTAACTGTTATTTAATTTTTTTTTAGTTAACGCTAAGGATTGGTTTAAACTTCCCAACGATGTGGATGATTTCCTATGTTCTACTTAGTGCACAAACAACTTAGTCCCCGACAACAGCGCCAATGATGAGTGGCAAGGTACCCCTACACTCAACCATATGAATATGAGCGTTACACGCGCGATCCCGTCGAACTCCGTAGACTAAGTGCCTACATGCCTTATGGAACACTTAAGGTTAATCATTCGTTATCTTTCCAAACTTACTTGTATTTGTCACGGTTGTATGGTTAAGTAAGTCTGAGGTATGTGATTTTTATGTCTTTTCTGTTTTTATCTCCTATGCTAAGGAAGGAAAGGGTGAAGAGACTAAGTAACTAACTTTAACTGACTAAGCCTTAATTAACCTAGAATTAGTATCCGTTCCCACTTGCCATTCACACCCTAAGCCAATGCAACCTTCTGGGATTACCAAACGCTATTCGTTGCTGGGATTACCAAGCGTAACGCATGTGCTCAAAGCGGTTGTATTGAATGCACTTAGGAGTGTTGAGGGTTGAGAGAGATTAATTAACTAATAAAGCATTTAAAAGATGAACAATAAATAACAATAATGAAAGTCCTATTTATCTTAGTCCATGCACTGCAAGGTTTATCCAACAATTCGTCTTTATTGCTGTACACAAACTTGTGCTCAGGTACAATATTTGCTTGAATAAAGATCCGTTCACTTTGGAGCTTCTACTGTGGGCACATGGAAATTATTCTATCTCTGGAGAGGTAAAACTGCTAGAGTTTTGCTAAGGGTCTAGATCTAGATGGAGAAACAAGGGAGAGCCACTTCTTATTTATAGAAATGACAGCAGACTGTGATATCACGTACATGATATCGCGAGAAAGACACGATATCGCGTATGATACATCGCGTACGTGATATCACGGCCCATGCAATGTCGCGTCCCATCAACCATACAACTAAGCTCCACAAGTATAGTTGAGAAGACAACGATGGTCATGATTAGATTTCCTATCTTAAAACCAATGTACTTAAGAACTTAAGGTCTACAGAATTTGACTGAATTGCACATGAATTCTTGTGATTCATATGGTTGGACCTAAGGGTACCTCGCCGCTCATCATTGGTGCCATTGTCGAGGACTTTTAGTTGTTACGTGCATTATCTAGGATTTAGTTAAAATTATTCAAAATTATTGGAACTAATCCTAAAAGTCATATCATACATTAAAGTTACTATAAATATTTTAAGACACACATTGTGTTTCTTATTTTCTAATACAAGATGTCTTCTTCTCACAGGAGTGATTCTTTGCCCAAGTCTAACAGAGTACATCAACAGGTGCCCCAACAATACAAAGTGGTATATGCTCATCCTGATGAGTTTGTATCCAATTTCACCTTCATCCTACACTAGGATGAATAGCTATGGTGGTGTGACATGGAGGGCAACATCATGTTGTTGCTACATCGATCCATTCCTATGATGCTCCAACAAATGCTTATATGATTGGGACTTTAGGGACTTCATGCTGAGTATGTTGTGTAGGATAGTGACACCAAGGATTATCATTCCATTGAGGCACAACATCTAAGGGATTGATAACTAGAACAACACTATGAACCTATGAAGGGAAAATGGTCCAATGATTTCCCATACTTGTTGTACCGAAAAGATGGTGGAGAACCCTTCTTTGTGGGTTTTCCATTCAATGAAATTCCTCTCTTTGACTTCGGTGAAGGAGGTCAGAACTAGAACCTATAGTCCATGATTCATAATCCAAGTTTTGGCAAGAATGGATCCAACAACAAAGGAGGATTGAAGGAGGAGAGTCAGGGCAAGGATGCAAACAAGAAACAAGATCATGCTTGTGGCCATGATCGCCAAAGAGGGGATAGCAGGCATCATGATGATGCTAGTCCTCCTTCCTTTTTACCTTCATCATCTTCTTCCTCTTTTGCCTGTGACCGCAACCATAGGGGGTGTGATCATGATGGAGGTGGTTGACGGGACCAAGATGATCAAAGGGACTATTGGGTAAGTCAAGATCAAGGGTGTGGGCATTCAAGAGAGACCCACCACCATGAATGAAGGGGTAGCAGAGGGCATCATAGGCACCAAAATCATGGCCTTGATGAGCCTTTTCTTACTACCCAGAGCATGTAAAACATTTCAGAGGCAATGTAAATTCCTACAAGGCACATTAAGGATAGTCAAATCAAGAGGCTAGACATGAATAATATTCCTAGATTCAAAGGGGGATACAACTCAGATCTGTAGAACCATCTCTAAGCTTTCCATGATGCATGTGCCTTTCAGAATATAGAAAATGAGTGGCAAAAGCTTAAGTTATTCCCTAGGACACTCATTAAAGAAGCAGAAAACTAGCACTGGTCCTTAGAACCAAAATCTATCAGACAGTGGAGTATAATGCTTGAACTATTCAATGATAAGTATTAGATGTACTCTCGAGTGTCCAACTTGAGGAGGCAAATCCAAGGACGGAAACAAGGGATACATGAACCCTTGGATGCTACCATGGGATGAAGCCATTCCTTATTACATAGATGTCTTGGCCATGGTTATTCTCAATTGGAACAACTTTGCCACATTGTATATGGGCTCTGATTAGAAATGAGGAGAACTCTTGGAGTCTATGCCCAAGGGAGATTGTGAGAATTAAGAGCCCATTAGATCCAAAGGTTGATTGAGTAG
This sequence comes from Gnetum montanum, assembly GCA_015680685.1. NCBI lineage: Eukaryota > Viridiplantae > Streptophyta > Gnetopsida > Gnetales > Gnetaceae > Gnetum > Gnetum montanum. The sequence goes on from MNCI01007344.1 coordinate 82,255, forward strand.
GTAGCAAAAAAAGAAGGAGAATTAAGGAAATGAGAAAGTGCAGAAGATTACAACCATGATCTTTCCATTTGCAAGGGGAAAGTTCAATTCTATGATAGTGAGGAAGAATAAGCACTTGATGAGGTGGTGAATTGGAAAAATTTTCTAGTTCAAAAATTTGCCTCTAGAATTTCAACCAAGGTTGATTAGTTATGGAACTCTATGGATAGCCACTTTCAAGCTATCCTAAAAATTGTTGAAGAGTTCAAAGAACAAGGTAGCGATCATGATCATAGGAGGCACAAGGAAGCTGAATGTGCCATTCAAAGTAATAAGGACAAGATTGTTGTAATAGAGGAAGTTTTAGGAACCGAATCAGATGATGATGATGGGTATGACATCTGCCATTATAAACATCCTAAGGGATGTTGTCCTATTGTGTCGCAATTATAGGAATCTAGGATGTATGCCTTAAATATATGACTAGCACAAAGGTAAACACCCATAAGATTACCTTATCCTCAAGGAAAGTCTAGGCAGTTCCACCAGAACCATAATATTATCCAAGTGGAACTCCACTACAATCATATGAGCAATATCAATAGTGGCAGCAACCATGTTCATGGGCACTAGCACCACCAAGGCAGTAATACCCTTACAAACAACTTGATCCATATGGGTATTATGTTCAACAATCCTTATCTCCATGTGACTTTTCTAGTCACATTTCTACTTTCTAACCTTACTACTACCCTCCTAATTACTATTGAACTCATTCTCCACATGCAAGGAGAGATACCATGCTTTACCCTTATCCTCCTATTCTTGCACATGTTCTGCCTGCATGCAGGGTCAACTTTTAGTCCAACCGCAACAACACAATGCCACTAGGGCCATTAAGCAACAAACGGTTCATCAACCAAGTGGTTTGGACAATAGAAGATGAAAAAAAACCCTTTTTTCGATCCAACAGTCCACCTAAGCCCTCACATACACATGAAATTGGCTCAAATGATACCTATTGGGGAGAGTTGAAAATTCCTAAAATTTCAAGTAAGAGCCCCTTAAATTAAAAACTCTACTTGTTAGCATGGAATATGTATTCTTAAAAAATGAAAAGCCAATAATAATCAATGCAAATATTGCTCCAAAATAGAAACAAATGTTGTTAAATGTCATTAAAAGATGGTTATTAGCCTTTGCTTGGTCATATCTTAAACTCATAAGGATTGATCCTAGGATATGCCAGCATCATATCTACACCAATTTGACCATGAAGCCAAAGCGGTAGCCACAAAGGCGATTGAATTCTAAACTAAAGTAGATTGTCAAGAAGGAAATTAAACAACTCCTCAAGGTAGGGTTTATCTATCCCATTGTAGATAGCAAGTGGGTTAGTCCACTCATGATTGTGCCAAAGAAAGGTGGCAAGTGGTGGGTCTGCATCAATTTTCAGCTATTGAATATGGCAACATTCAAGGACCATTTTTCATTTCCATCCATTGATTAGGTGTTAGACACAATATCTGGGCATTGATTTTACAATTTTCTGTATGGTTATAATGGCTATAATCAAATCCAGATCATGCTAGAGGACTAGGTCAAGACAACATTCATGAGTCCCCGAGGAACCTTTGCATACTGTAAGATGCCTTTTGGTCTATGTAATGCCCCTACTACATTTCAATGCTTGGTATTAAGCATTTTTATATAGACAACTGGTAGCAGTGTGAAAGTCTTCATGGATGAGTTTTCCACCTATGGAGCTACATTTGAGCAAGCCTTGAACTACCTTGAGCAAGTGCTAAAAAGATGTGTTGAAGCAAACTTATGGCTCAATTGGCAAAAGAGTCAGTTAATGGTTCAGGAAGGCATCATATTAGGGCATAGAATATTACAAGCAGGAATTGGGGTTGGCCTTGAAAAAATAAGGGTCATCCAAGGAATTACACATCAACCAAAAATTGTTAAAGATGTTTAGTCATTTCTTGGACATACTAGCTATTGCCGATGATTCATAGAGAATGTCTCTAAGATCACAACACTATTGGTTGAGCTAACAAAGAAAGATGCTCCATTTTTTTGGACCACAGAATGTGAAAGAGCATTCCATCAACTAAAGGAGAAACTTATATAGAAACTCTAATTCTAAAGGGACTTGACTTGTATAGACCATTTCATGTTATGATGGATGCATCAAATTACTCCTTGGGAGCTATGCTTACGCACTTGGATGATAAGAAACATCCATACTACATCCACTGCACAAGACAAAGAATCATGGATGAACAACTAAACTACACCATCATAGAAAAAGAATTGATGGCAATGGTCTTTGCTCTAGAGAAGTTTAGGCATTATGTCCTTGGATATAAAGTGTTTGTGCATAGGGACCACAGTGCCATCTGCTTCTCGATGAACAAGCCAATAGTGAGCCCTTGTTTCATATGGTGGCTGATGATCTTATAAGAATTTGATCTTACAATGATAGATCAAAACGAAGCTAAGAATGTGGTTGCTAACCACTTGTCTCAGTTACTATGGGACAACAAAGAGGATGAAGGTCCACTATCTAATTTGTTTCATGATGAACTTCTCTTTGTTAGGGTTATAACTGAAAAAGTGTCCACTCAGCCTAAATGGTATGATGGCATTCTCACCTATCTTCTCACTCAAGATATGCCATAAGGGTTGGACCATTGGAAGAAACAATAGTTTCTTCTCTAGGTAACATGCTTCATGGAGATTAACAAACACCTCTACAAGGTGTATGTCAATGGCCTAGTTCATTGGTGTGTCCTTGATGTTGATCAAATATGCATTCTCCAAGATGCACATGAAGGTCCTTGAAGGGGCCACTATGCTGGGAGATGCATAGTGATTAAAATCTTGATGGTAGGGTACTATTGGCCAATAATCTTTAGGGATGCTCATCAATATGTCCACTCCTGTGAACACTGCCAATGAGATGGTGGAATTACTACTTGAATGGAGGAACCTCAACAGTGGATTTAACCATTAGAATCTTTTGAAATTTAGGCCATTAATTTCATGGGTCCCATCATGCCCATGACAAATGGAAAGGTGTACATCATAGTCATTATTGACTATTATATGAAATGGGTAGAAGCAGTAGTCGTCATCGACTGTACATCTTCTACTGCTGCTCAGTTTATACAACAAAATGTTGTAAACAAGTTTGGTATGCCACATGCATTAATTTTTAACAATAGAACCAACTTTACAGGTACTACCTTTCAAAAACTCATGCAAAGCTTTGGGGTTGAACATAAACTAACAACACCCTACCACCCCAAGCCAATGGTCAATATGAGGTTACAAATAGAAAAATCACAAAGATCCTAACAAGAACTATTAGCACATATAGGAGGGATTGGAGCACAAAACTCAATGATGCCCTCTAGGCCTACCACTCAACATGGAAATTTCCTATAGGCTATTCTTCCTATGAGCTAGTGTATGGAAAATTACCAACACTTCCTATTCAATCTGAGCTCCGTACACTTTTAGTAGCCTATGATCTCAACCTTGGCTTAAGTCTAGCACAAAAAGAAAGATTAATACAAAAAGAAAGATTAATAAATCACAACTTTCTAGACAAAAACTAATTTGTGGTCCTATCATCTAATGAGTTGCACAAGCCATTTAACAAAAAGCACCATGACCTTAAAATTATGATAGTTAAATTTCAACTAGGAGATAAGGTCCTCTACTAGAACCCCACACATGTATCCTAATGAAATAAGTTTGAGACATTATGAGAAGGATCTTATATCATTTATGAAACTTTTTCTTTTAGGGCCATGATGACCTACAAACTTGAGAGCCCAAATAAAAAATAGTTGGTCAACATACAACAAGTCAAACCTTTCCACAAGCCTAAGTAAGCTAGTCCAACAAATGCCTCATTGGATGGACAACCATGCTTAATCTTTTGGATCTCCTCCTTTCAACTTAGTCATGGGGGAGATGGCCATCCATGCTAATTATAAAAGTGGCTCCTTAGCTTTTGATCTTTTTGTTTTACACATTTTTATTTTACAGCTTGTTACTTTTACAACTTTTTGTTTTACACATTTTTGTTTTCTACACTTTTAATTTTTCAAAATTTTTATTTTATAACATTGTTAGTATGTTTTATTTTTCTTAAATATTTTATAATTTCTTGTATATTTTCCTTTATTTGGATATGATTTTCTTATTATGTTTTAATAATACAATGCCTTATTACCAACTAGGTACAGTGTGGTTTGATTAATGTGTGCATGTGCTATCCAATTATTTGATTGTTGGTGTTTAGATTCTAGCTTTGAATTTTGTTACGAATAACTAGGACATGGTTTCATTTTCATGAAATAGGTAGTGAGTCCACAAAATCCACCCATCCACAAACTCTATGGTTTTTCTTATTCTAGAAATGTGCAATCCCTTTTTCATTAATAAGACCATAATGAACTTATGACCTTGGTAGTTTTTAGATTTGGGAAAGATTCAAAGGTTTGAACAGAATGTGACTTCAAGGGGATTTAGTACTCTTTCTACCTTTCTACTTACTTGGGTGCATGTGTGTTTACATGGATTTCTTACTATTCTATGTCAACCAATAATAGGAAGTTAAATAAGTCTTTATATGGTGTGGTTCCCATCATCAAAAAAAAAATCATTAGAATTCAAGGCACACCACTTAGACAAAATAAATAGGATACAAGCACTAGTTATGGGACTAGAAAGACATGTTACCATGCTTGAAGGTCCCCTCTACCTAAGGCCCTTCCTCACTTCCTACTTCTCTTTTATTCTTTAATAAGGAATGGTGGTTGTTCTATGTGAGCCCTCTTGTGTCTTAGGGAAATGGACTGGTCTTAGAATGATGATGTGATGTCATTGAATGTGGTTGGTTTTGGTCTGGACTAAGGTTGGATTTTATCAAGTCATTTCACCATAAAATTTACAAGAGACTTCATGTGACCTTAATCAAGAATTCCATTCCACTCTCTCTCATCCATTTGTGCTTTCCATGTCTCACCTCATTATCAGTTTTATGTTCTTGTTTGATATCTTGGTTTGATATGTTAAAATTCTTAGGTAGTTTCTTTTGAGTTTTTGTCTTTAACTTTCCATAATCATTAATCATCCATGGGGCCCATGGACTCCTTGATTTGAAGTTATGCAAGGAAAATAAAAGGCCTATGCCTACTTTGGGAAGGACCCACTGACATACCTTTTGGTTGGATTAGTTAAGTTCTTTATCCTTTGACTTTCTCACAATCAAATCCTTTTGCATGCCCAATCAAGGACATCCAATTGTGCGCATCTTCTTAATGTTTTTCAATAAAATACTCTTTTTATTGTTGGAAATTCTTAAACCCTCTTCAAGAATTTTATTTCTTTGGAATTTTTAGAATTAATAATCGATTGCTTATCCATTTCATTCTATTTTTCAATCTTCCCACTAATACTATTAAAAGAATCAATCCACCATAATCACAATCTAGCCAAGTGTAACTGCTGATGAGACAAGGTACTTAAAAGCTATACATTACAAATTACACACTAATCCATGATTTTGTTGTGATTTCAATGGGAAGTGTGGACTAGAAGCAGGACTATCTTCACCAAGAAAGGTGTAGTAGCACTATGTGATGAGGACTATTCATGATCGTTGGATCTTCTCCCTCGCTCTTCAATTGCCAAAGGAGTTGGATGTAAATTTTGTCGAGGATGTTTACTTCTCTTGTTATGAACACCCAATTTTGTAAAATATTTTAAATCCATCCAATCAAGCACTTAGAATTTGTTTTTTCCATCTAAGTCAGGTTTGCATGTTAGTCAATAACCCCATACCTTCCCAATATTTTGTAAGGAACTTGTTCCTCCTTTTGTTTACTTGAGAATGAGTTTTCATTTAATCATGGGGGTATGATGAATAGTGTTTTTCCTAGCTTTGATATTGAATACATGATATTAGAGCCTTGATATTGAGTACATGATATTGGGCCCCAAGATGTGATGTCAGATATCCGATATCATAGGGTACGTTATGGCCTATAAATATAGCTTGGACACATTGAATCCATATAGTTTTTATCATAGCATAGCGAAGCTCTTGCAGTTTGTTTTCTATAGAGTTAGAATATTTTCCAAGTCCCCGTAGTAGGAGTCATTGAGTGTATGGATCTTTATTCAATCACTATTGTACCTAAGCATGGCAATGTGTGTGGAAATAAAGACAAGATTTCTAATCAAACCTTGCAACACCTTAGCTAGATTACATATTTTATTTATGCATTTAATGTTTCATGCAATTCCTTTAATACTTCCAAGTAATTAAGTCAAAGTAAGCTAATTAGATTCAATAGTAGTCAATTAATTAAGCACATAAGTACGACTACTTCGAGCATGCGTATGACTCTTGGTAACCCTAGAAACGCTTAATGTTTGGTAATCTAGTAGTGTTATAATGTTTAGGATGTGCATGGAAAATGGGATCGGATACTTATGTTAGGATAGTTAGTGATTGATTAGTAATTAGATTAAGTTAAATTGATTATAAATTACATTTCAACTTGTTTTTAATCATAGACAAAAAAAATATAAGATAATAAAAATCATGTGCCTCAATTATACTTAACCATACAATTAAGCTCCACAAGTATAGTTGAGAAGACAATGATTGTCATGATTAGATTTCCTATCCAGGAACCAGTGTTCTTAAGAACTTAAGGTTTGCAGAATTCGACTAGATTGTGTGTGAATGCCTGTGATTCATATGGTTGGACATAGGGGTACCTTGCTGCTCATCAAGGTTCAAAATTATCAAGGAAGTCTTTAAAAGCATATTAAACTTTAGCCAAAATCACTTTGAATGGATGAGATGTGAGTTATTATAAGGTTTTCCTAGAGAGAGAGAGAAAAAAAAGTAAAGTCAACACTTAAGCTTACCATGATAACATAGGATTAGGATTATATTAACTATGTCTTAGGGTATATTTATAAGTAAATTCTTGGTAATTAGCTTACTTTGTCTACTTCATTTCTTTGTATTTGGAATTATCTTCAACCACTTGTTCTTTACTCTATTTGGATGCTTCAATGTGCAATCATTTTCTAGCAACAAAGAGCATAACTATGATCTCTTTTCAAGTGTCATATCCTAGCACTTGAACTTGAAGTAGATGCTCTTCGAATTTCTTTATGTAACAAAGCTATAATAACTCCTTCCAAGGATATATCATCCCTTCTATACATTGATGTTGTGACAAGAACACTATAGGATGGTGATAATGATTTAATTAAGCAAACTACTTAATCCTCATCATCTATATTAACATCCAAATCTAACAACTTCATTATATAAGAATTGAGATTATTTAAATGTTCATGGATAGTTACACCTTCTTTCATTTGTAATGATCAAAATTTGAACTTAAGTTGGACACAGTTTGAAGAGCACTTTGTCATATACAAAGATTCTAACTTTATCCATAAGTTTGCTACAAAAGTTTTCCCACCAATATTGTACCTCACTTCATCTACTAAGCACAAGTGCATGGTAGTGAAAGCCTTCAAATCAATTTCCTCCCAAGTTTCATCATCCATAACACTAGGCCTTTTGGTCTTGCCATTAAGAGCTTTATGCAACCCTTGATGCACTAGCCAATCCTACACCTTCATTTCTCACAAACCAAAGTTTCCTCTACCATCAAAACTTTCAATGTCAAAGTTTGCAATTGTTGACAAGCTAGCCATTTGTGGTAATTCCTAACTTTAGCTCCAATACCAGTTTTTGTAGAAAATAATAGAAATAGAGGATCTATTGAACTATAAAAATAAAGAGAAAAATAAAACACACAAGATTTATATGGTAAAACCCTTCAATGTGAAGGGAAATATCCATGGGACAAGGCAAAAGAATTTTATTCAGGATGAATGAGTGAGTACAAGGCTTCTCTCACTCTTTGCAATTTCATATCACAAGCTCACACTAAGTTTGTATTTATAGCATAGTATCTCTTGATTTTTTGATGTTTCACTTTAGTAATGCCAATATTATAAGTAAAAGAAAATCCAAGTTACATCTGGTACTTAACTTTAGTAATGCCCAGATTACAAGTAGAAAAGAGTACAAGTAACATTGAGTTAAATAGTAACTCAATTTTATGTTTATCAATTTCCCAAAGAAAAAAAAAAGAAAAAACGTCAATTTTCAAAAAATAAAAAAGGAAAAAATTAGAGAGGAGGAAAAACACAAGATAATTTTTTGTCAACTCAATAGCAAGGAGTTGATCCATGACACTCACTTGTAAAACAATGTTGATAAAATTTTCACTAAGTAGTAATTACCTCCCACTAGGGTTGGAATTTGATATTAAAATTTTTTTAAAAGGTGTCATTATGATGCTTTGAAATTTCCAAGGGTATCACTTAACTTTAAAGTCAATAAAAATTTAATATAAAAATAAATGAATCTTCAAATACTGAAAGCATAGCTTTTTTGTAGTAAGAGGATAACTGGATACATTTTTGTCTTTTTCAACTTCTTATTAAATATCCATATTAAGCATATTTCTTTAAAAACACTTAATTTGCATGTTTCAAGTTACAAGTTTGACTCTAATTCAACGCACAACAATAGAGGAGCACTAAAGAGGGTTATATGACCTAGGAATTAAAAGTTGAATCATAAAATTTTAAAAATTTGAAGTATATTAGATCATCAAAGAGAGAGTCTAAAGAAAAAACTCAATGGTTTTAGTGATGTCTTTTTAGGTTTTCCTTATAACCAATCTTAGAAAACCTCCCCTTTTGGTAGGAAAAGGATTAGGCCTTATCCTTATTTAGAGCACCCTCATGAGTTTTCATTTCTTATAAATGGGTTCCTCTAAAGAGGTGAAAAAAAAAAGAATACATCAATTAGAAATAATGAACAAATAGTAACAAAAGTTAAAGGCTTTCCATATTTAACGCTCCAAAACAAGAATAAATTAATACTATAAAAAATAAATTAATTGTTCAATTTTCACTAAAAGGTTTTTAAGCCAAAATTGTAGCCCAAAAGAAACATCTTTAAAAATTTACTCCCTTACCACAATGCAATCATAATCCATGGTAAATGCTCAATGCATGTTTTAAAAGGTTTTCAAAAATTTGTAATTCCACTTGCTCGACTTGTCTGGAGTCTTTTGAAAAGGAAGGGGATACAAAATATAATAAAGCCAATCATACAGTGTGCCTTAAAACCAATCCTTCTTGTAGGTTCTACTTAGCTTAAGTCAATGAGGTTTTTCTTTTACCTATAATAATGAATGCTCTTTTATTGTTCATGAATAGATGTTATATTGTATGCTTATTTTGTGTAACTTTTGCACAGGGTAGTGAAAGCATAGCTTTTTTTTTTTTTTAAGTTTCATTTTAGTTAATACTAAAAAGTTGCTTTGAAATGAAATTGTGCTAATCCATAGCATGCCTTGTTATTTCCAGTTTCTTGCATCGATATTATATTAAATTTTAAAGAAATTTTAGAAAATAAAAAAGACATAAAGTTTCCTTGGGAAAAACCTTCAAGGTGAAAAACCCCAGCAAAGAATCAACTCTTGGACTGTTAGCAACATAGCTTCGAAAAATTGAAGCTTAAGGAGAATTTACAAAGGAAGGGTTATGCTTTGCAAAATGTGGTGCATTTGATGCTTCCTTTGAGCTCCTTATATATTGTCATAGATTCCAAAATTAAAAAGGTGATAAGGTAGTTTATTTTTGTGGGGATAGGTACGAGACCAAATATAACATAAAAACAAATAAAAATAGAATAAAGCAGGGTAGAAATATTGGAGAAAATCAAGGCAGATTTGCCTTCATCCACCTCACAATTCTCCCTCTTGAAGGTAAAGGTGCTTTGAAGAATGATTCAAACCATTTTTACAAAATCAAGTCAAAAGAAGACCAAATGCTAATCAGCACCAGAGAAACTTTTTAGCAGGAGTTGACTTGGTAAGTACATCTGCAAGATTTTCTTTAGTTGAAATTTTATTCAAAAGAATCCTTTGCTTTTAAATTTCATTTAGTATATAGTGATACTGTATTTCAATGTGCTTTGTTTGGGCATGAAATGTTGGATTCTTGGATATGCTTATGGCACTTTGACTATCACATCCAATATTAATCAGAGTTTGAGTGATGCCAAGTTCAGCTATTAGCCTTTGGAGCCATATAGCCTCTCTACATGCTAAGTTAGTAGTAACATATTCAGCTTCAGTGGTAGACTAAGCAACACAAAATTGTTTCTAACTATTCCAAGAAATAACACCATCAAAGAGATTAAACACATATCCACTAGTAGATTTTCTATTATCAATATCACCACCCCAATTTGCATCAACAAAGCCATGAAGTCCATTGAAATCATTTTTATAATAGATCCCATAGTTTGAAGTATCACAAAGATCTCGGAAGACTTGCTTCACCATAATCCAATGTTGTTTCCCTAGATTAGACATATACCTACTAAGTTTTCCAAAAATGTAAGAAATATCATGTTTAGTAGAGACCATTGCATACATTAAACTGTTCATAGCACTAGCATATGGGATTTTAACCATGATCTCTTTTTCTTCACTTATTTTTGGACATTATTTAGTTAAAAGTTTAATGCTATTTTCATAGAGTGTAGTCACAAGCTTGCAATCATGCATATTAAATCTATTTAAAATATTTTCAACATATGCAGATTATCCAAGCCAAAGCCTTGTCACTTTTAATTTCCATGTCCAAAAATTTTTGTGCAACACCAAGATCCTTCATCTCAAATTGAGAAGACAGATGAAGTTTTAACTCCTAAATATCATGTATGTTATTACTTGCTATTAACATGTCATTGACATATAGTAGCAAGATAACATATTTGTGACTTGTATTTTTAACATACATATAGGAGTCTTCAACACTTATAACGAAGCCAAGATTTATCATATGATCATTAAATATTTTATTCCACATCCTTGGTGCTTGTTTGAGCCCATATAGTGATTTTAATAATCAACACATCATATGCTCTTTTCCTTTAATTTCAAATCCTTCAAGTTGAAGCATATATATTTCTTCTTCAAGATCACCATTGAGGAATGCTGTTTTCACATCCATTTGTTCAAGGTCAAGATCATAAACAGCTATAATAGCCAATAATGATCTTATGGATGTTAATTTTACTATTGGAGAGAGGATTTCATCATAATAAATCATCTTTCTCTGAGAAAATCCTTTAGCTATAAGTCATGCTTTGTATTGATTCCTAGATTTTATTTTGTACATCCATTTATTTCCAATGGATTTTCTCTCTAATGGAAGCTCAGTTAATTTCCAAGTGTTATTTGATAACATTTAAGCATCCATTGCCTATTTTCACTTTACATTTTACATAGATGAACATGCCTCATCATATGTTGATGACTCATTATTTTCAATAAATAGGACATATTCTTCTAGATGTGAGGGTAATTTTCTTATATGTGTTGAACATCTTAATAGCTCATCTTTACTAAAAGTAGTTTCTCCCTCTTCATGTTGTTCCTCCTTGTTTACCATGTCATCACTATCTTGTTTGCTAGGGGTAATATCCTCAGCTGAGGAAGGATGACCCTTAGAAATTTCATTATTAATTTCAATATGCACATACATAGGAGTTACATCATTTGAAGGAGTTTTAGTATTTGAAGATTCTATCTTCATAGATCCACATTTTTCTCTAAAGATAACATTGCGACTATAAATAACCCTTTTAGTTTGTGGGTTATACAACTTATAAGCTTTGACACCATGTCCATAGCCAAGAAAAATACATTTGATAGACTTAGAGTCTAATTTGAACCTATCAGATTTCGAAACATGTACATAAGCTTCACAACCAAAAATTTTCAAATAATTTAAATTAATAGATATACCACTCCAAACTTCCTCTATAATTTTTCCATCAAGAACTAATGAAGGAGATCTATTGATAAGATAACATGCAATCATTATTTCTTCATCCTAGAAATGCTTGTCAAGATCAAATTCACTAAGCATACATTTAGCATGTTCCATCAATGTTCGATTGAAGTGCTTTGGTACTCCATTTTGTTCAAGAGTCCCTAGAATAGTCTTTTTCCTTGTTCTTTACAAGAAACATTAACTTCATTTGAGCAAAACTCACCACCATTGTCAATTCCTAGAATTTTGATTTTCTTTCTTGAATAATTCTCAACAAGAGCTTTGAATTCTATGAATTTTTTGAATACTTCAAACTTATGTTTTAATAAATAGATGCAGCTCTTTCTAGAATAATCATCAATAAAAGAAACATAATACATAGTACCTCCAAGAAAACTTATTTTAATATCTTTAATTGGTTCACATACATCACTATGTATTAGTTCTAATATCTGAAGAGATTTAGCATTACTTCTTTGAAAACTATGATGCCTCTATTTACCATGTAGACAATGATGACAAAAAACCAAGGAATCTTTTGAAAGCTTAAATTTACCTTGCTTGTAAAGTTCCTTAAGTCCTTTTTCACCAAGATGTTCCATTCTTTTATGCCACAAATCAATACTTGAATTTAAATCAATAACTATTAATGCGCTTAATTTCTACTTTAATGTCTTAACTTCTAATTTATAAAACTTTTCTATTTTAATTCTAGAAGACAAAATAGATGAACCATGTAGTATTAAACATTTTCCACTTCCAAAGATAATAGTTAATCTTGCATCATCCAATTCACTTACAGACAAAAGATTTTTAGTAAATGTTGGAACATGATGTACATTGGGAATTAATTTAACTACTCCATTTTAAAATTGAATCTTTACCTTTCCATAACCTATAACTTTGAAAAAACCATCATTACCCAATCTTACCATTCTGAGATCAGATGATGTATATTCACTTAACCAATCAACATGTGGAGTGTAGTGATGAGATGCACTCGAGTCCACATACCATGAATATGTATTAGCATTATCAAAAGATGAGACAACATACAAATCTCCCTCTAAGTAGGAGGGGCTTAATCACTTTTTGGTACATTACTCTCTATGCCCTTTTTGGGAGGGGCTTTACAATCTTTCTTTATATAACCAACTTTACCACAATTCCAACATTTAGGTGGCTTCTTTACAAATTACTAAGGCTTATTCTTAAATTGAAGCCTCTTAACAAACTTTGGCTTTACATCATTTTTCATAAATAATACATTATTTTAAGGAGGAGAATTTTTCCTTCTTGCTGCCTCAGATAACAACTAACCAACAATATTATCAAAAATAAAGCTAGTAGATGTATTACTTATATCCATCACAAATGTCTCCCATGAATCTGGAAGTGTGATGCATTGATCTTCCTCATCCCTTTTCACCACCATAGATTGCAATTGATGGACCAATGTATTAAATACATTCAAGTATTATGTAATGGTAATACCTTCAACCATTTTACAATCATACAATCATTTCTTCAACAACTTATTAGTTAGGGACTTTGTTTGATACAAAGTTTGCAATTTATCCCATAAATCTTTAGTAGAAGAAACATTAGAAACATTAAGCAATACTCAATCTAAAAGACATAAATGAATTGTACTTATTGCCTTCAAGTTCAACTTTTCCCACTCTTCATTGGACATCTTATTTGGCTTCACTCCTGAAATTGCACTGTGCTAGTTCTTTTTAATGAGGAGAGCCTCCATCTTAATGTTCCATAATTCATAGTTCGACCCATTAAAATTTTTAATTTCAATTTTGGATAAATATTTGATCATAATTATTCCTTGAAATTACTTGACAAAATAATAGTGGTGTTTGGAACCTAGCTTCGATACCAATTGTTATTCCCAATTGCTTGCACCAATATTATATTAAATTTTAAAGAAATTTTTGAAAATAAAAAAGACATAGAGTTACCCTAGGGAAAACCTTCAAGGTGAAAAACCCCAATAAAGAATCAACTCTTGGACTATTAGCAGCACAACTTTGAAACATTGATGCTTAAGGAGAATTTACAAAGGAAGGGCTTATGCTTTGAAAAATGTGGTGCATTTGATGCTTCCTTTGAGCTCCTTATATATTGTCACGGATTCCAAAATTAAAAAGGTGATAAGCTAGTTTACTTTTATGGGGATAGGTACAGGACCAAATATAACATAGACATAAATAAAAATGGAAAATCAAGGAGATTTACCTTCATCCGCCTTGTAAGAAAAATGCTTAAATTTGAATTTTCTATAGATTTGAAAGATGCACCAATGGTTTTATTTTTAAAGTTTAATAATAGAGTGATTCCAATGTGAAAAAAAAAGAGGAGATGGAACAAAATATTATTCAATCAAATATATTTCTGCCAAGAACTTTGGGTTAAAAATGGATAATTTGTGATAAAATATTTTATTTAAAGATTTTTTTTTGTTTGATTATAATTTGTTAAGATTTTGTACATGTTTAGGGTTATTATTGACATTGAAATTCAAATATATAGGTTGCATATAAGAAGGTTTAGTTACAACTTGACACTATTGATCATATTTCATAGTTTTCTTTGTTTGATGAGATATAGTCCATTGAATTATCAATAAAACCCTATTTAAAAGGACCATTATTATTTTAGTTATTCTTTTAATACAAGCATGATAATGTTGTTGAAGAAAGGAATTTAAGAAAAAATTTACAAGGGACAATTCCCAATGAATTACAAGTACATTAGTAAGAATGTTAATAAAGGATTTAGCAAACTTTCCAAATCCATGGTAAGAAATACAATTAATTTCATAATTGATACTATAACTATAATTAGGTTTTGTACACCATAACTTTTAATATTTGGATTGATAACTTTTTGGTAGATTCTTTCTTTTATATTAAGATGGCACCTAAAAATACATGATATTTGTTTCAATATCACTTAAAGAGTACATGATTCTATCTACCTATTTTGATACTCAACTAAGAGAATGCATTCTAATATTGCTAAATAACTCTATCATTTTAGTTGTAATTTAAAAATTATGGAAATGGAAATGCTTAATTATGTCCTTGTGAGAGCACAAAGGGTCTATAAGATAAGAAAAATTTATTAAAAGACTTTGATATGGCCATGATGGATCTTGAACACCCTCTCAAGAAAATGACATGAAATTTATACCCTCAACTCAAATAATTATGATAAATTTGTTGTCTAAATACTATATTTAAGTCTAAAAGCATTAAAGAAATTATAATTCAAAAAGATATGCTTTTTATCTTCCACTATTGCATGTATATAAAATTTGTAGATGCATTGTTCTCTTTGACATCTAATCCATCTCCTTATTTTAATCAATAGATAGTGAAATCTCACACAAGTATGTGTGATTACCACCTTACTTTTTTTTGGAAATAGCAACAAATAAATAAGTAGGTGATGAGTGGTGGAGCATCAAACTACCATACAAGTCATGAGTATTCATGTGCAACTAGATTGTAATTCACAGATGGACAATGTAATTATGCTAGTAATTGAGGTTAAGTTTGAGATCACTATCTTTATACTTTGAGTTAGTGAAGTTCGAGTGTGTGGTTTAACTCTTAGTAAGGTATATGATTGGTTGATGTTGTAAGGCTCTTAATGCTCCTTATGGTAAACATGATTGAAGGTACAATTCTAAGTCTAGTTGACTAGGAAAATGTAAATTATCTTAGCCTAATGTGATGGATATTCGATCTTGTTCTATCATACATGCCTTGGACTCATGTAGTTCTTACCAAGATTACTAAGTGATATTACTATTGAGCGAATCAAATAATCCCACTACTGGGTTACTAGATAACTACACTTAGCCTTGAAACTAGTCATAGCCATTTCACTTACTAATGACATGTAAAATAAAGTGCTTGGAATGTAAATGATTAACTAAGAAAATAGTAAAGATTATGTTAAGTAAACAAATGAAAATAAGGGAATGCTACAATGATGGAAAGCAATTTTGATCTTTATTGCCATCATGAATTGCATCCAAGTACAATTCACTTGAATAAAGATTTCGGATAACTGCTTAACATCACATTATAGTTATTTACTCTCTCTCTAAAGGTACAAAAAAAAAATTGCAAGAGTCTAGCTAAGGATGGAATAAAAAGTTACAAATCATATGCCCAAGTGTTAGTATTCATAGGGTTACACACATCTCAAGATATTGCATCAATGATGATGTAGCATTGGTTATAACATTGTATCTACAACATTGTTGCTACAATATCATAGTGCAATAAAAATTGACTTTATCATATCCCCATGACTAATTGGAAACTCATCCTTAAGTTAAAAACAAAATGAGGATAAAGTCTCTTATAAAATTGGGAGGTGGACTTGATTTGACATGACTTAACTAACTATTTACATAACTTAGAATGTCTCAATGATGTTTTTACAAAATGACATAATTACATGACAAAACAAAACAAAATTTGAAGTAGCTCAATGTAGTTTATGTTCTAGGTGGTGGAGGCTCTTCCATTGGCTTCTTTCCTTTTTCATTAGGCTTTTGAAATTTATATTTATTTAAGAGTGCTTGAAACTTCTCTTTTTCTATCCTTGGGTCATGTACCATCCATGCTTGTTGAGAAATGTTAGATGGAGTAGGTACATCCCATGGACATGGAAATTACATAAACATCTTGTTGGCCTTCACGTACCAAGCTGCAAACTATTGTCTCTCTTTCTCAAGAGCTTTGGTTGTCTTTCTTAGCTCTTAGTAATTTGATATTTGACATGTTAGGTTCACTGCTACATCCTTTTGGCCCTGGTAGCTAGCTTGGACAATCTTGAATTTGGAATTTGAGACATGTAGCTTCTATAGGGCATCTTTCCTATTAGCAATTTCCTTCTCGTACAATGCATATATGGTTGCTATCTGCTACCTACTGTTAACATGGCCAAATTAGCATATTGTAGGTTTGCTAATCCCATGTACTCTATTAAGTCTTTGATTTGTAGGTCCTTTTTTTTTCACCTTAGCTTGGTAGACATGGGCGAGGTTGTCTAGAAGGGGCTACCAATTAGGGTTTTACATAGAGAGAGAATTGATCTTGGCCTTTGCCATTTGGATTTCTTTTTCATTGATTTGCTTATACATGTCCACTTGATCCCTGAAGTGTTTGATTCTTTCATGCTTCTTGGTCTCATTCAGCCACGTGCTAATTTCTATTGTAGAATTTTTATGAATAGCATAGACTTCTTTTATTGATAATGTTTTATTCTCACGGGCCAAGTAAATCATGTCTTGATTGACTTGAACTAGTTATTCTTTGAGCTACTGAATGCTCTCCACAAGAACATTTTATTGCTTTTCTATACTTTTCAACCAAGCATTCTTAGTAGCTAATTGTTTATTCTCTTCTTGTAAGGTGGCGAGTGCTTTGGCATGTGCATATGCTTGGGCCTCTTCCACTAATGCATCCCACACCATTTTCTTCTTCTCCTTTTCCATCTTCATGTTATGGTTAATAAGGCATCCTACATGGTCAATTCTAAATTGCTCAACTTGGTGAGGTGCTATGAATAGCATAGGATCTCTTATTTTAGCTTTCAAGTTGGCTAACTCCTCTTGCAACCATTGCATCTTGCTTTATACATGCTCAACCTTGGTTTTAGCCATGATCTACTATCAATTTGTGGCTATCAGATCAGACTAGATTGTAGTGATATTGCTTGATATGTCAAAAATATTTTGCATTACTTGGCCCATATGTAGTAGTCTGTCCAAAATATCTTCATGCTCTCCAAGAGTCATTAAGGTTTTGGCATCTCATGCTCCAAAGATATCAACCAGTGGCACAACAGGAACATTGAAAGATTTCTTAATGTGATCAATGATGACCTCTATGGCTCCTACTAAATCTTAGTGTTGCATGATCATGATAGTGGCACCTTCACCAGTTTCAAGCATTACTTGGAAAGATGCAACATTCATAAATATTTGTTGCATCCAATCATCCTCTCCTCCTACTTGGAGTGATACTCACCCACTGGCTAGGTCTATGGATATTGTGGGCCTTGAGGATCTCTCCCATACTTTGTATAAATAGGCCCCATCCCTTATTCCCCAACTTATTATATCTACAATTTATTGCAGATGCCTCATGGATCATCAATAATCCTATGGTGGTGGTGGTGATACTTCTTGCTATTATTGTTGCTGTTACTATTGCTCAACTTGGGGTTGGCTACTAGGTCCTACTTGTTGCTACTGACTGATAGCTGAAGTGTTATCAACAAGAGTGGAACTTGTAGCTCCCTCAATGCCTATTGATATTTCTACTTGATCCTTATTTTGTGGAACTATCTTGAACATATCTACATAGGAAGCATTTTGGGCCTCCCTAAGAATGTCATTCATGTATCCTATGATACTAGCTTGCTTGCATAGCTTCTTGATGAGGCAAGGGAATGGAAGTATTAGCTTTCCTACCTTCTTTTCTTGAAATTGCATCTAGATCTTGAGGAAGAATAGATGGAAAATGTTAGCATTGAATTTTCCCTTCAAGATTTTACTTCCTCTAGTTGCATATGTGGATATCCTATTCAACCTTTTTGTTTGAAATAGGTGGTAGGTTTCAATATTAAAGTATATCTTCTCCTTAGCTATGAGCTTGCAATAATCTTTATCTTCTTTTCCATATGTCCTATGCAATAATAACCTCTTCACATCAGTATATTATCCTGTTGAGATGTGTGCCACATTTTTCCCTTCATTTGGGATGTTTTGGGCTTTTGCAATTACCTCTATTAAGTAAGGCATAGAGACTCCTTTAATTTTGACTATAGCATTTGCTTGATTATTCTACTAGAATTGGTGTGTTTTCCTCATATACCACTCACCACTATTAGATAGCATATGTCATATAGAAGACACTTGGAGTTGCATCTTTACAACTTCTATAGCAAACTCCATGAAAGGACCAAGATTCAACTCCATAATGACTATGGACATGATGAACTTTTCTTGTATGACTTGGAGGCATTTCGGAGACAGAGTGAGGTGCTATCCTTATTTAGGTGTTGATAGAACTTCTACCTCTTCTTGGGATGAGTGATTGGTAGTAGGATTTTATTGATGGATGATATATGATTGGGCCTCCTACTTTGCATGTTTTGCTTGGGGAGTTTGTTCTCCTACTTGGTCTCTTCCATAGCCTTTTGGTCTCTTACTCCCATGTTGGGAAGGTCCTTCATCTGTTGGTCTCTTTGGGGTCATTTACAATCAATCAAGAGTTTAAGATTACCAAGGTGCTTAAATTAGTGCTTAATGATTCATAATCCTTCTAGTACTCTTAGTTAGATCAAGTTCTTATCTTATTATGATTGAAGAGTTAGAAAAATTTCAAAAATAAAATCCCTTATGTGTTATATCTTTACTTACTTATCACCTTTCATAGTTTTCATTTTCTTGCTTATTGTGCCTTGAAATAGTTGGTATGGTCAATTAGGAAAATTGGTTAAGTCATTTAACTTAAGTTTGATTAGTTCATGATAATATCTTTATTGTTTCCTTATACTTACCCTTGTACTATCTTCTAGACATTAGAAATAATTTTGGCTCAAATTTCTTGATGTTAGTGTAGTGCACCCCCTCCTCCCCCACAACTAAGGTGAGCACTTTGGAATCAATAGGATTCAAGAATTTTGAAAATTGAAGCTACAGGGATGAATTTATGACCTTGGAAAGTTAGTGTGCAGGAGCTCTAAGGAAAAACTGCAAAAACTTCTCTTGCTACAAATGGGAGAAATAAAACATTTCATTGCAAAATTACTTGCCAATTATGAAATATAAGAGTTATACAAGTGGGTCCTCCCCAAAGCAGGCTCTATCCCTTAGTGCCCTTGTATAACCATGCCTAAAAGTGTCCTTAGGCACTCAAGAAGCTAAATGTAAGACATACCTATCTAGCAAAACACACATGTTAGTATTGCTAGATTGGGAAAATAACACTATATTACATAAACCTATAAAGTTATGATTAAATATACAGTGATGTGATTTGGACTATAGAAGGGATTGATGAAACTAGGATGTGATGTGTCTCACCATAGGCATAATGAATTCTTGTGTGTAATCTATGATTAGAGTAATCACTAACTTTTTTGTCCAAGATTCAAACCAAGTCCAAACCACTTTCTAGTGACATCGCATTATTTCATCACTAGGGCTTACAACCATAAGACTACCACTTTTGTAAGGAGTATTACCACTTGGCATGTTGTTTAAGGGAGGAGTTTATTAGTTGAACTCTTTATTTTTGAGATTCCTAAGAAGTTGCCTACCTTTAGGCATGGGTAATATGTCTTTCTAGTGGAATCCTGAGAAATTTATTCTATGCATGGATTTTATTTTTGATAATGTCAACCTTATCAAAGAACTACCTTCAGGCATGGGTAACATGTCTTTCCAATGACATGGTAAGGTAGCACTTTTTGTACTCTTACTTCCATTTTTTGTTAGATCTTTAAGAAGATAATACATCCTTAATAGCAAGATAGAACTCATAGCAATAATCCTAGAGAATCCACATATTCCTTTGATGTCGCACCCTTGTCATTCCCACTTGGTTCTTCACTCTTCTATCCAAGCATAATGATCATAGGTTTATTCTTAGTTTTGTTATGAGATTAATATCATTCTAGACATGGTAAGAACCTCTTATTATTAAAATGGGTGGATGGATGTCATGGTCTTACTGTATAGGTAATCAATCCCTTTATGATTGATAATGTAGGTGATGAGTGACGAGGTACCCCTACACTCAACCATACGAATATGAGCATTTCATGCACGATTTGGTTGAACTCTGCAGACAGGCTAGTTGTGGCATCTAGATAGTTATTCTTAGGTTGTAGTTCACTATCTTCCCATTTGGACTAGTGTTAACTTTGTCACGTATGGTTTAGTCTAGAGTGAGGTGTATGATGTGTTCCTATACTAACGCTACTCCCGGAGATAATGGAAAATAATATTAACTAAGCCAAGGGAGAGAGGGTCAGAGAGAATATAAGCTAGCCTAAGTGTGATGAGCATCCATTCCTCAATCATCTGTACACATCTTGGACCTCATGCATGACTACCACTGGGATTACCAAGTGCATATCCTAGGTATGCTACTAGGTTACCAAGTAGTCACACTTAAATGCTCATGCTCAAGTCGTACTCATTCTGCGTTTAACAGGAGTTTAAGGTGAAGAGATATTAACTAAGAAAGTAGTAAGTAATAATAAAATAAATAATTAAACTAAGTGAATGCTGTAATGATGAAGTAATCTCGATCTTTATTGCCAGTCATGTATGTGTCCAAGTACGTCACACTCGAATAAGGATGTCGTACAATTACAATCACCACATTGTGGGCATGCATTGGGAGAGAAGGGTTGAGAGAAGAACTACTTAAAACTAACACTTAAAGAAATTCCAAAAACTAAGACTTAAAAAATTTCCTATCAGAACTATCTACCTCTTATTTATAGATTAGGATACAAGCTGCGATATTGCGTACGCGATATCGTGGCTAGGCTATGATATCATGGCAAACAAAATGATAACTCATCATACCCCCACGACTGAATGAAAACTCGTCCTTGAGTTTTAGTGAGAACAAGCTCCATTGATTATATAGTGGATAGGTATGGGATTATTGAATGGTGAGAATGGGGTCATGTCGCAGTGTGGAATCAGAAAAAAATTAAGACACAACACAAAGAATGGAGAAGGAAATCCTACAGCTACAAAATTGATGCAAGTCATGTAGTTCTTGGTGGTGGTGGCTCCTCCATGGGTGCCTTTCCCTTGTCTTGTGCTCCAGGTCTTGGGACTTGATGGCGCTGAAGTATGGCCTGGAGTTTCTCCTCTTTGGTTCAGAGGTCTTGTGCTGTCCATGCTAATGTTATGATGTTTGATGAAGTTGTCACCTCCCATGGGCAGGGTAGTTGCAGAAACATTTGATTTGCCTTGACATACCAAGCCGCAAACACCCGTCATTCCTCCTCATAGGCTTTGGCTTTGTCTCTATATTCTTGGAAATCTGCAAGCTGTTGAGCCAAATTTTTTATGATACCTTTTTTTCCCTAGTAGCTTGCTTTAACCACCTCAAGTTCAGAATTTGCAATCTCTAGTTTTTGCAATATCTTCTTGCATTCTGCAAATTCTATTTCATATTTGCTATAGGTGGTGGCTACCTATTGCTTGAGCTCTGTTCTCAAGCACCCTGCTATTAACATGGCAAGGTTGACATATCGCAAGTTTGCCAACTCCATGTATTCTTTAAGGTCTTGGATTTGCAAGTCTCGGTTCTTAACATCCGCTTGGTGGGCTAATGCATATGTGTCCAGTATGGCCTGCCAGTTAGTGTGTTGAGCACTGATAGCATTGATGTGGGCCTTAGCCATACGAATTTCCTTCTCAATGATCTGTTTGTACATCCCCACCTAGTCCCAGAAGTTCTCCTTTAACTTTTCATTTCGTTTAGCCTCATCTTGCCATGTGCTTATTTCGATACCCATCTTTTGGTGGATGGTGCGTACCTCCTCCATTGAGAGGATTTGATTCTCCCTGGTTAAATGGTTGATGTCTTGGTTGACTCAGATGAATTGTTCTTGCAAGTGATGAAAATTTTTTTCAAGAACATTCTTTTGCTTTTCCACAGAGGTCAACCGAAGGTTGTCAGCAACAAGTTGCTTGTTTTCCTCTTATAAGGCCTTGAGTCCCTTGGTATGTACATGAGTTTGCGCTTGTGCTGCAGAGGCATTCCAAACAGCCTTCTCTTTTTCTTCTACCACCTTCTTATTCTCTGTTAGTAGTTTGGCCAGTTGCTTAGTTTTGAAACTGTCTAGTCGGCTTGCAAGAAAAAATTGCAAAGGGTCCCGCTGTGTTGCTTGTAGGGCCACGAGCCTTTCTTGTAATTTTTGCACCTCTGCTTCAGCGTGCTTGACCCTCATCTCTATCAAGACTAGCTTTCCTTTGGTGAAAATGAGGTCTGATTGAATTACCGTCACATCCTAAGGGATGTCAAATAGGGACGTCATTACTTGTCCTGTTTGTAGCAATCAATCAAGTACATCCTCATGTTCTGCAGGAGTCATTAAGGTTCTGGCCAAAGTTTGAGCATCCCGTGCTCCTGTGAGATCTGTCGGTGGCATAACAGGTACATTGAATGATTCTTTAATGTGCTCTATGACCACTTCTGCGGCTCTTACTGCATCCTGGTGTTGCATGATCACCATTGTGGCCCCTTCACCAGTTTCTAATTGCACTTGGAAAGATGCAGCGTTCCCCAAGATCTGTTGTGACCAAGTGCTCTCCCCTCCTCCTGTATGGATGGACACTTCACCCCTTGCATGATCCAAAGAAACCGTGGGTTGTATGGCATCGTCGATGACGCGGAAAAGATTTGCATCATCATAAATTCCCCAACTAACTGTCTCAGCGATGGCCCTGAGATGGCTCATCGATGGTCTTTAATTTTACGGTAGCGATGGTTGATCTTGGCCTATGCTAGGCCCTACTTCTTGTTGTTGGCTAGGTCCTGCAAGTTGAGTTGTAGTTAGCCTTGCCATCTGTTCCTTTTCTTGTTCCAGTCCTAGTGTCTCACCAGTGATTTTCCTTGTAGTTGGTGGCTTTAACAATTAAGCATATGAAGCATTTTTGGCTTTTTGGAGGACATCATTGGTGTATCCTTTGATACTAGCACATTGGCACAGCTTCCTGATAAGGCAAGGGAAGGGCAACGCCATCTTCCCTGTCTTCTGTTCTTCAAACCGCCTTAGGATCCCTATAAAGTATAGATGAGGCAGGTTAACATTAACCTTTTCCATCAATATTGCACATCCCCTTGCTGCATATGTTGAAATCCTTTTTAGGCCCTTCGTGGGGAAGAAGTGGTACATTCCAATTTTGAAATAGATCCTCTCTTCCATCGTCAACTCTCCAAATGTCTTATCCTTGTCATATGCCCTTTCCAACCAAACTCGTCAAGCATTAGAGTCTGAACAGGTAGATAACTGAGCAACCTTTGGCCATGTATTCGAAAGGTTTAATACTTCCGAAATTGCCAGCACAAAGAAATCAACTATCACACCACAAATGTTAACTGTGTTGCCTTGTTCTCTGTTATGCCAGAATTGGTACGTTTCCCCTAGGTACCAAGCACTACTTTCAGAGAGGATAGGCCATAAGGAAGACCCTTTGAGGTGGTCCCTAATAGCCTCAGGAGCAAACCCTACGAATGGTTCAAAATTTAATTCCATAATTACTGTAGTGAATGTGGACCTTTCATGGATAGCCTGAATACAATCCTGGGACAACGTGAGATGTTGTCCCTATTCAGGCGTTGCAACAGCTGCTCCTTCTACCTACCTTGATTGTACAGTAGATGTTTTCCTTGTTCAGGCGTTTGCTCCCACCTTGAGCAGGACCTTCCTATTGTCCACGTTTCGGGGCCATCTGCTATCACAAGGGACCAATCGTTAGTAAGGTTGTTTTCAAAGTTAAGTTATACCTTACTGCTTGCCTTAATTAATTTATTTTATCTCCATGTGATGTTTCCCAAAAGATTATAATAGTGAGTCCTTTTTACTTAGGTGGTTTCCAAATTAGTTTCCCGATATAACTAAGGGGATGAAATTATTTTTGGCATATTTATCTTTAATGTTATAACTAATTACCCTTGATAATGTCCTTTGGGCAATGATAAATTCCAAAAAAGTTATGTGTTATTCAGTGTGTGTCCCTCCCCCATGACTAAGCTGAACACTCTGAGTTCAAGTAGGTTTAGACGGAATAAAAATCGGGGTCCCAGCGAGCAAGATATAGGTATGAAAGCAAGGGACGCGCAATCGCAAGTGATAGAGAGAAATTTGAAAAACTCCCCCATGTGAATAATTGAAAATGATGGTAAGTGGTGTGGGGGGGGGGGGGGGGGCGATTAACGTATTTATAGGATTTATGTGATGCGATATCATGTCGGTCGTGATATCGCGTACGCGATATCGCGGCCTATCGATATTTAGGCCTGATAAAAAATATCAAATTTTGAAGGTTTTTCTAAAATTACCAATGTAAATTGGTGACATGTGGCCAAGTGTTAAAGGGTTTAGGGTAGTTTAGTTAGTTTTGAAGGCATGAATAATGATATGTGGGTGGAATTGATTGCTAAAGTCTTTGGGTGGTAAGGAAGAGAAAAAGGCCATGTGATGGTTCATAGGAACGTTGGAATTTGGAGGGATAGTAATAAGGGAAAGAACATTGTTGACAATATGCTAAGGGTAATAAATGGTGTGTGGAAGATGGGTTATGAGTGCAAATTACAAAAATTACGCAAGTGGGTCCTCCCCAAAGTAGGTTCCAACCTATAATGCCCTTGCATAACCACACTTAAAAGTGTCTATGGGCACTCGAAGGGTTAAATGTAATCTGAACTGGTTCCTCAAAACACACACATGTATCACTGGGATGAGGTAAGAATTATATGCTATATGAGACACAAGCTACAATTACATGGACAACGAGGTGAGATGGACTATAGAAGGGATTGGAGAGATTGGGACATGAGGTAACTGACCTAGGGCATAGTGAATCCTTTGTGTAAAGCATGATTAATGTGTCATTAACCCAGCATTCCAAGATTAGGACCAAGTCCATTCCTTTGATCAATGACACCGCATTGTTTCATCCCATGATGAGTGACTATGAGAGTACCAGAACAACAATGTGTATGATCACTTGGCATTTTGTTCAAGGGAGGAGTGAGTTTTGTTTTGTGGCACTTCCTTTGTGTTGTTTTTTTTCTTTCTTTCTCTTTTTTTGTTTTTTCAATTGCTGGATCCAGAGAAGCCGCCAACCTTCAGGCATGGATGCATGTCTTTCTAGTGGGACCCCCTAGAATAGCATTGGATTTTGAGTGCCTTTCTGATTATTCTTACTTCCATTTTTCGTTAGATCTACAAGGATCTTAGTACAACCACGTTGCATGATAGCTCCCACAAATCTTACCAAAGAGAATCCACAAGTCCCCTTGATGTCACACCCTAATCATTCCATCTTGATCCATCCTTCTTCATTTCGGGTATAATGAACAAAAAATAGATTTTAAGTTTTAAGAATGTCAAGAATATCACTATACCCTCGAACAGAACCTCTTATTTGTAGAGTGGATGAGTGGGTGTAATGGACTCACTGTCCAAATAATTGATCGTTCGAGACTCAATAACATAGACCACACCTCAACTAATGAGCCACATGAGTGTTTTATTCATAGATGAGATTACTTATAAAAAGAGAAAAAAGACAAAAAGACAAAAAGATAAAACAAAAAATTGAAAATTGAAAAATTGGAAAACAAAAAATTATAAAATTAAAGAAAATGAAAAATATTTATTAATCTGCTTGTTATTAGAATGGGGGATATTCTCCATAACTAAATGGTTGAGCATGGAAAGGATTAATAAATGAAAGATGAGGACCCTTGCATGTTGAAAACATTGAAACTTGGTCATACTTACCCCATTGGGGTTCATACACTTGATTATAGTAAACATGGTGGGGCAATTTATGAGATGTGGTTCTTGGATAAAGAGTTGACCCATTATGATATCTAGGACCGTAAGATGGTATGCAAGGATTAGGACATCACTCTCCATGGCTATGTTCATTGGGCCATATGGTTGTTGGAGTGTGAGTTGATGGCCCTTATGAAGTAACACGAGGCATTGGGTTCGAAGAGAAGGATGCATCATAGTGTTGGGTTTGTGCTGAGTTGGAGAATGAAATGGCCTTGGAATTGTGTTGTCCCTTCCTATGGTCATGTTTAAAGAAGGGACGATTTTGATGTTGAGGAGGCCTCTCACTGCTATTGGCAATAGTAGCACAAGTAACGTTTGTGGGTTGTTGCTGTGATGCAGACACTTCAGAAATAGTTGGTGATGATGTAGAAGGAGGAAAAGGATGAGAATTTTGAAATTTAGGAGAAGTGTAAGGTACACAAGGTGGTGGTTGTCCTAAGGACATGGGCTGATAGTATTGAGGAGAATAATAATGAGACGAGATAGAGTATGTTGTCCCAATTGGAAAAATAGGATGTTGGACTAGATAAGGATTTGGATTTGGATGATATGAAGGGTGTCTCCAGTTTAGGGATGGTTTCCCCCATGACTGGGATTGTTGCCGCTGTGATCAAACACAGTATTTCTGTATGAACTCTGGATGTAACGTGCTTCCCCAAAGCTCATATAAATGTAACAAGATTGGGCATTGACCCTTGGGGTGATCGTATAGGAAAATGTTGCATTCATATGTATGTTTGATGGTTGAGCTCTTATTTTCTTCATTCCTTCTTTCCAAATGTCTAATGATATTTTTTCCTGCTTCTCGGGTTGTCAAAAATCTATCTCCAATAATATCAATAAATTCTCCACACTTTTTATGTGTCCATTCCAACATCTTATTAATCTTTGCCTCAATTTCTTCTAATGATTGTTGTACTGGCAAAGATGATTCTTCCCCCTTGAGATAGGTTGATTTTTCCTTTTTATGATTATGGACCTCTGTTAAGTTGAGATCTTTGTCCCGTTGATGTTTTTCAACACTTTCCCATCTAGAAATTTCTCCTTCTTTTTTTTCTACCTGCTTAATAAGCTCTTGGACTTGATGGGTTCGTAGTTCATATAGTTGACCTTGGGCATACATCCCTAGGGTCTCTCTTGTTTCATCACGAAGTCCATCAATGATATGGTACATTAGCCTTTCCTTGGAGAACTCATGGCCTGGATAGTGTTTAGCAGTGCATAATATCTTTCTAAGGCCATGTCCAAGGGTTTATGTTGTGCTTGTTTCCACTCTTGGATTTGTTTCCTCAAGGCCGACACTCTTGCGTAGGTTTGATATCTTTCATTAAAGAGTTCTACCATTGTTGGCCAATGTTGAATTGAATTTGGTTTTAATGACCTATACCATAATTTTGCTTGTCCAATGAGTTTCATAGGAAAGAGCTTGAGTTTTTGCCAATCGTTATCAATGTTGTTCCATGTACAGGCATCGTAGAAGGCTTGTAAATGTTGTTGTGGATCTAAGTCATAGCCTCCTGAGAAATTGGGAAAGTTGTTTAAATTGAGCCTGGGTAGATGGCTCTCTTTACGATGCCTTCGGGAGATTTGAATAGCCTCTTGTATTTTCGTTAGGCTTGTAGTGGCCAGTAGGGGTTCATTGTCATCAAGTAAGTTATGCTTTTGTGAGTTGGGACGATGTTGCCTTCATTTATGTTTATAAGAAACCCCCACTTCAGGTTGCGTACTCCAATCTTCATTGTCATATAATTTCGTTGGTTCTCCAATGAATTTCCTCAGTAGGTGTGACATTATTATAGTCTTGTAGGAGAGGCATGATTGTGAAATTGTGTGTGACTTTATATGTGACTTTTTTATAATTATTTTTTTCCTAAAATATATATCATTAGTTCCTATACAGCGACCTTGTATGATATAACTAATCTAGATAACTAGCACCATCCCTGGCAACAGCGCCAATGATGAGTGACGAGGTACCCCTACACTTAACCATACGAATACGAGCGTTTCATGCATGATCCAGTCAAACTCTGTAGATGGGCTAGTTGTGGCATCTAGATAGTTATTCTTAGGTCGTAGTTCACTGTCTTCCCATCTAGACTAGTGTTAACTTTATCATGTATGGTTTAGTCTAGAGTGAGGTGTATGATGTGTTCCTATATGATGGGATGCGATATCGCATGAGCCACGATATTGTGTACGTGATATCGCATCCGTTGCGATATTGCATCCCCCCGCGATATCGCGTACACGATATCACGTCTCCCCTACGATATCGCGTACATGATATCATAGTCTACCGCAATGTATATAAATAAGAAGCGGCTCTCCCTTGTTCAGCATTAGTTGTTAGTTAGGAGTTAGAAGTAGCGAAGCTCTGGTAGTTTGGCCACTCCAGAGATAGTTTATTTTCCCATGTCTGCCCATAGTGTGGTGAATGTAATTGTATGGCATTCTTTATTCGAGTGTGACGTACTTGGACATGCACATGACTGGCAATAAAGATCGAGATTACTTCATCATTGCAGTAGTCACTTTGTTTATTTATTTATTTAATTGTTATTTACTACTTTCTCTCTCACCCTTAACTCTTAGAACGTGAAACGAGTAAGACTTGATTACAAGCATTTAAGTGTGACTACTTGGTAGCCCAGTGGCATACCTAGGATCTGCGCTTGGTAATCCTAGTGGTAGTCATGCACGAGGTCTAAGATGTGTACGGCTGATCAAGGAATCGGTTGCTCATCACACTTAGGATAGATTATATTTTCTTAGCCTTTTCCTCCTAGCTTAGCTTAATTAATATTATTTTCCATTGCCTTCAGGAGTAGCATAGATTAGGAACATATCATACACCTCATCTGGAATAAACCATACGTGACAAGTACAATACTAGTCTAGGTGGGAAGATAGCAAACTACGACCTAAGGATAACTATCTAGGTGCCACAACTAGCCCATCTGCGGAGTTCGACCGGATCGTGCATGCGATGCTCGTTTCATATGGTTGAGTGTAGGGGTACCTCGCCACTCATCATTGGCGCCGTTGCCGGGGATGGTGCTAGTTATCTAGATTAGTTATATCATACAAGGTCACTGTAAAGAACTTAACAATATATCTCTTAAAAAGAAGTAATTATAAAAAGTCACATAAATTTACACACAACAATGCCTCTCCTACAAGATGATAATAACGCCACACTTAGTGAGGAAGTTCATTGAAGAACCAACGAACTATATAACGATGAAGATTGGAGTATACAACCTGAAGTGGGAGTTTCTTATAAAAATGAACAAAAACAATGTCATCCCAACA
>MNCI01007344.1:113851-126476 GCA_015680685.1 Gnetum montanum
CAGTTTTTCATTTTTCAACTTTTTGTTTTATCTTTTTACCTTTTTAGCTTTTTGTGTGTTTTGTCTTTTTATGTTTTTTGTAAGTAATCTCATCTACGAATAAACCACTCATGTGGATCATTGATTGAGGTGTGTTTTATGTTATTAAGTCATGAGTGGTCAATTATTTGACATAGTGTGCCCACTACATCCACTCATCCACTCTATAAATAAGAGGTTCTGTTCAAGGGTACAGTGATATTCTTGAAATTTCTAAACTTAAAATTAATTTTGTGTTCATTGTACCCAGAATGAAGAAGGATGGACCAAGAGGGAATGATTAGGGTGTGACATCAAGGGGACTTGTGGATTCTCTTTGGTGACATCTGTGGGAGTTATCATGCAATATGGTTGTACTAAGATCCTTGTAGATCTAATGAAAAATGGGAGTAAGAGTAATCAAAAGGGCACTCAAAAACCAAATGCTGTTCTAGGGGGTCCCACTGGAAAGACATGCATCCATGCCTAAATGTTGGAGGCTTCTCTGGATTCAGTAAAGTGGAAAAAAAAGAGAAGAAAAGAAAAAGGAAGTGCCATAAAACAAAAGTCACTCCTCCCTTGAACCAAAATGCCAAGTGATCGTACGCCTTGTTGTTTTGGTACTCTCATAGTTGCTCATCATGGGATGAAACAATGCGATGTCACTATTTAGAAGGATGGACTTGGTCCTGATCTTTGAATGATGGGGTAATGAAACCTTAATCATGCTTTACACGCAGAATTCACTATGCCCTAGGTCAATTACCTCATATCCCAATCTCTACGATCCCTTCTCTACATCGTCTCATCTCACTGTTCGTGTAATTGTAGCTCGTGTCCTGTGTAGCATAGAATTTTCATCTCATTTCAGTGCTATTTACATGTGTGTGTTTTGTGGAGTTAGTGCAGATTACATTTAACCCTTCTAGTGCCCATGGACACTTTAAGTGTGGTTACACAAGGGCATTATAAGTTAAAACCTGCTTTTGGGGAGGACCCACTTGTGCAATTTTGTTGTAATTTTCGCTAATTCTCTAGTTCAAACACACCATTTCTTACCCTCAGCTTAATTTTTCATAGTTCTCTTTCCCTAATATTATCCCTCTATAATTTTTAACGTTCCAATGTACCATTACATTCCCTTTTTTCGTAACCGCCAAATTTTTAAGTGTTAAAATTCACATCATTATCATTAAGAGTGCCTCTCGAATCAATGCAATTACCCTTGAACATCTTAATACTTGCCAATGTCCTCAATCTTTAACATTAATTTCAAGAAAAATCAATTAAAATTTGGTATTTCCATGTGTCTCACATTAGTTGGGATGAGATATCACGTATGCGATATCGCGTCCCACGTGATATCGCGTACGCGATGTACCATATGCGATATCGCGTCCTATTTTTCCATAAATAGGAACCCCCGCCACAACACTTAGCATTATTTTTCCATTTACACGGGGGGAGTTTTTGAATTTTTTCTTTGTGACTTGCAATTATGTGACCCTTTCTTTTTCACTCATATCTCGCACACTAGTGCTCCGATTTTAATTCCATTTGAACCTGCTTGAACCCAGAGTGTTCAGTTTAGTCGTGGGGGAGAGACACTTACTGAAAAGTGCTTAACTTTTTTGAAATTTATCATCGCTCAAAGGACATCAGTTAGGGTAATTAACTTAACACTTAAATAACTGTGCCACAAATCATATGACCTTAAGTATACCAGGAGATTAAAAATGGAAACCACCTAAGTCATAGGACCCATTATTATAATTTTTGGGCACAATCACACGTTATAACATAAGATCTTTAATTAAGGCAAGCAGTAAGGTATAACTTGATTTCCAAAACAACCTNGTCTTCCACCTCTCCAAGGTTGTTTTGCTCCACCTTGAATAGGACCCTCTTATTGAGCATGTTTTAGGGCCATCTGCAATCACNAGGCCCTTCTAGACAACATGCAGAATAGGAGGTGTAATCATTCAGCATCACCAAGATGAACCTCCTAATAGATGGTCTGGGCAGGCAGAAGGAGGAGCTGCTGCTGCACCTGAACCGGGACAACAACTTACGTTGTCCCCAGAATGTGTTTAGAATATACATGAGAAGTCCACATTCACTGCAGTGATTGTGGAGCTAAAATTTGAATCTTTGCCAGAGTTCGCTCCTGAGGCTATTAGGGATCACCTTAAAGGGTCTCCCTTATGGCCTGTCCTCTCTGAATGCGGTGCCTAGTACTTAGGTGAAATGTACCAATTCTAGCACAATAAGGAGCAAGGCACAATTGTAAATATTTGTGGTGTGACAGTAGATTTTTCTACGCAGACGATTTCAGAAGCATTAAACCTTCCAAATTTAGGCCCCCATGTTACTCAGTTATCTACCCGATCAGATCCCGATGTGCAAAAGGATTGGTTAGAGAAGGCTTATGGTAGAGATAAAACTTTCAGTGAGCTGATGACAGAAGAGCGGGTTTATTTCAAAATTGGAACCTATCACCTCTTCCCAACAAAAGGTTTGAAAAGAATATCAATGTATGCAGCTAGAGGATGTGCAGTGTTGATGGGAAAGGTTAACGCTAACCTTCCCCATCTATATTTGAGGGAGATCCTAAGGCGATTTGAAGAACGGAAGTCAGGGAAGATGGTGCTGCCTTTTCCCTGCCTTATCAAAAAACTGTGTCGATGGGCTGGTATTCGGGGATACATAAATGATGTCCTTCAAAAAGCCTAGAATGCTTCTTATGTAGAGTTGCTAAAGGCGCCAGCTCCAAGAAAGAGCACTAGCAAAGAGCTGAGACCCAAAGAAGAAGAAGAACATATGAATGGACCACCTACAACTCAACTTGCAGGACCTAGCCAACCTCCAGCCATGGGTCCCAGCCAACAACAAGAAGCAGGGCTGGCACAGGCCAGGATCAGCCGCTACCGCAAGACTACAGATCGTCAATGAGCCATCTTAGGGCCATCGCTGAGACGGTTAGTTGGGGAAGTCGTGATGACACAAACCTCTTCCATGTCATCGATGATGCCGACCAGCTTATTATTTCGTTAGATCACACAAGGGGTGAATTATCCATTCAAACAAGAGGAGGGGAAAGCATATGGTCACAACAGATCTCTGAAAATGTGGCATCTTTCCAAGTGTAATTAGAAACTGGTGAAGGGGCCACTGTGGTGGTCATGCAACACCAAAATGCCATGGGAGCTACAAATGTGATCGCAGACCACATTAAGGAATCCTTTAATGTACCTATTGTGCCACTAGCAGATCTCTCAGGAGCACGGGATGCTCAAACTCTTGCCGGAACCTCAATGACTCCTGCAGAACATGATGATGTACTTGACAGATTGCTTCAAATAGGACAAGTAATGACGTCTCTATTTGACATCCCTCAAGATGTCACAGCAATTCAATCAGATCTCATTTCCACAAAGGGGAAGCTGGTCATATCCGAAGTAAGGGCCAAGCATGCTGAAGCTGAAGTGCAGAAACTACAAAAGCAGCTCATAGCCTTACAAGCAGCACAGCGAGATCCTCTACAATTTGTTCCTGCAGACCAGTTGGATAACTTTAGAACTGAGCAATTAACAAAGTTGATCACAAAGAATAAGAAGGTGGCAAGAGAAAAGGAGATGGCCACTTGGGATGCCTCCGCAGCACAAGTGCAAACTCATGCCCATCTTAAGGTACTCAAGGCCTTAGAAGAAGAGAATAAGCAATTGGTTGCACATAACCTTCGATTGACCTTTGTGAAGAAACAAAAGAATGTTCTCGATGAACACTTTCATCAGTTATGAGAATAGTTCATTTGGGTCAACCGAGATGTAAGCCGTTTAGCCAGAGAAAATCGAACCCTCTCAATGGAAGAGGTACATGCTATTCACCAAAAATTAGCCATCGAAATAAGCACATGGTAGAATGAGGCTAAACGACACGAGAAGCTGAAGGAGCACTTCAGTGATCAGGTGGGGATGTACAAAAAAATCCTAGAGAAGGAGATCCATATGGCCAAGGCTTAAATCAACAACATCAGTGCTCAACACACTGATTGGAGGGCCATATTGGACACTTACGCCTTCGCCCACCAAGCGGAAGTTAAAAATTGGGACTTGCAAATCCAAGACTTGACAAAGTACATGGAGTTGGTAAAACTTAGATATTCCAACCTTGCCATGTTAACAGCAGGATGCCCGAGGTCAGAGCTCGAGCAGCAGGTAGCTTCCACCCACATCAAATATGAAGCAGAATTTGTAGAGCACAAGAAGTTGGCTGAGAAACTAGATGTTGCAAATTCTGAACTTGCGATGGTGAAAGAGAGCTACTAGGGCTAGAAAGACATTGCAACCAACTTGGCTTGATGACTAACCGACCTTCATGAATACAAAGATAAAGCCAGAGCCTATGAAGAGGAACGATGGGTGTTCGCGGCATGGTACGTCAAAGCCAATCAAATGTTCCCACAACTACCCTGTCCGTGGGAGGTGCTGACTCCGTCAAACATCAGAACATCAAAATGGACAAAACAAGATCCTTAGACCGAAGAGGAGAAGCTCCATGCCATACTTTAATGCCATCAAGCTTCAAAGCCTGGAGCACAAGACAAAGGGAAGGCACCAATGGAGGAGCCACTGCCACCAGGAACTACATGAGTTCCATTTTCTGTAGTTGTAGCACTCTTTCTGTGTTGTGTCTTTCCACACTACATTTTCATTTCATTTTTTCCAGTTAATAATCCCATACCTATCCACTGTGTAATCAATAGAGCTTGTTCTCTTGGTAACTCGAGGACGAGTTTTTATTCAGTCGTGGGGGTATGATGGGACGCGATATCGCGTCTGTCGCAATATCACGTACGCGATATCGCAGTCCATCGTAATGTCTATAAATAAGAAGAGACTCTTCCTTGTTCAACATTAGTTGTTAGTTAGGAGTTAGAAGTAGTGAAGCTCTGGCAGTTTGGCCACTCCAGAGATAGTTTATTTTCCCATGTCTGCCCACAGTGTGGTGAATGTAATTGTACGACATTCTTTATTCGAGTGTGACATACTTGGACATGCACATGATCAAAAATAAAGATTGAGATTACTTCATCATTGTAGTAGTCACTTTGTTTATTTATTTATTTAATTTTTATTTACTACTTTCTCTCTCACCCTTAACTCCTAGAACGTGGAACGAGTATGACTTGATTACGAGCATTTAAGTGTGACTACTTGGTAGCCCAGTGGCATATCTAGGATCTACATTTGGTAATCCCAGTGATAGTCGTGCACGAGGTCCAAGATGTGTACAGTTGATCAAGGAATCGATTGCTCGTCGCACTTAGGCTAGATTAGATTTTCTTATCCTTTTCCTCCTAGCTTAGCTTAGTTAATATTATTTTCCATTACCTTCAGGAGTAGCATAGATTAGGAACATATCATACACCTCATCTGGACTAAACCATATGTGATAAGTATAATACTAGTTTAGGTAGGAAGACAGCGAACTGCGACCTAAGGATAACTATTTAGGTGCCACAACTAGCCCATCTGCAGAGTTCGACCGGATTGCGCGTGCGACGCTCGTTTCGTATGGTTGAGTGTAGGGGTACCTCGCCACTCATCACTATACTAATGCTACTCTTAGAGATAATGGAAAATAATATTAACTAAGCTAAGAGAGAGAGGGTGAGAGAGAATCTAAGCTAGCCTAAGTGCGATGATCATCCGTTCCTCAATCATCTGTACACATCTTGGACCTCATGCACAACTACCTCTAGGATTACCAAGCATAGATCTTAGGTACGCTACTAGGTTACCAAGTAGTCACACTTAAATGCTCGTGATCAAGTCGTACTCATTCCGCATTTAACAGGAGTTTAGGGTGAAGAGATATTAACTAAGAAAGTAGTAAGTAATAATTAAATAAATAATTAAACTAAGTAAATGCTGCAATGATGAAGTAATCTTGATCTTCATTGCTAACCATGTGTGTGTCCAAGTACATCACACTTGAATAAGGATGTCATACAATTACAATCACCACACTGTAGGCATGCACTAGGAGAGAAGGGTTGAGAGAAGAACTACTTAAATATAACACTTAAAAGAAATTCCAAAAACTAAGACTTAAAAAATTTCCTATCAAAACTATCTACCTCTTATTTATAGATGAGGAGACAGGCTACGATATCGTGTATGTGATATCGCTGCGAAAAAAATGATAACTCATCAATAGGAAAATATTTACCTTATCAAGACTACATCTTTCTTTATTTGGTGTGTTTTATTAGAAAGTTAACAAAAATCTGTACAAGAAAAAATAATGGCAAAGTATAGAAAAATTGTAAAAGATAGTAAAAATTGCAAAAATAGCAAGAATATGAAAAGTATTTAAAGAATCTAAAAATGTCAAAGAATGGTAAAAGGATTAAGAATTGAAAAAGTATAAAAGAATGAAAAAATATCAAAGAATATGAAAATTGGTAAGAAATGTAAAAAACTATAACAAACAATTATAAACCAAAAAGAATTGTAAAAAAAAAAGAGTTGAAAAGCACTTATTAATTCCTAGATCAAGATAAGATATCCCCCCATGACTGAACTCATGGGCGAGTGTTCAGAAAATATACCCTAGATCCCCTAGATCATACACTCTAGATTTTTCACTTACCATCCTTAGTGACTTAGTTTTTTGGTTATTGTCCCATGTAATTTTGATGGTAATCAAAATTTGATGTTCTGAGGACATATATCATGTTGGACTAAATGATCTTTTCATTTAATAAGGTCAAACTATTCTTTCTTGTTGATTCCTAAGTTCAAATTTTAAGTCCTTATTTCCCTTATTTGTTGGTGTATGATTATGGTTTATGACATCCTTTTGTGAGTTCTCAGTTAGGGTCATTTTCTTAGGATAGGAGTTAATAAGTGAGTTAGACAATTCCATGCATGTTTTGGATAGTTTTAGATTCTCAATTTTTGGCCATTGGGTATCTTTTGATTTAGTGGCCCATGCCCATTCTTGAATACACACTTGTTATTCCCATCTGTTGTGGACTAGTGTAAGGATTTTGTTGACCTTTTGAGCTTTCTATCCACAACTGCACCCTTTGTTATCTTTAGTAATGCATAGAATTATTTGCATATGTATGGCTTCTTGCTCATCTTTTTTGAAGATTTCCAAAAATAAGTCTCTCATTCATAACTCAGATCTATTGTGCTAATCCATGCTGATGAGTGGCGAGGTACCCCTACACTCAACCATATGAATACGAGTGTAGCATGCATGATTCGGTCGAACTTCGCAGATTAAGTGCCTACATGCCTTATTAAACACTTAAGGTTAATTATTCGTTGTCTTCCTAGACTTACTTGTAGTTGTCACAGTGTATGGTTAAGTAAGTTCGAGGTATATGATTTTTATTGTCTTTTCGATTTTATCTTTTAAGCTAATAAGGTAAAGGGTTGAAGAGATTAACTAACTAACTCTAACTAACTAGCTAAGCCTTAATTAACCTAGCGTTAGCATCCGTTCCCACTTACCGTTCACACCCTGAACCAATGCAACCGTGGTTACCAAATGCTAGTCGTTGTTGGGATCACCACGTGTAACGCACGTGCTCGAAGCGGTCGTACTGAGCCACTTAACTAGGAGAGAAGGGTTGAGAAAGATTTAATTCCTAATAAAGCATGTAAATGGAAAACAATAAATAATGTCCTAATTAGCCTATTCCATGCACTTCAAGGTTTATCCAGGAAGTTCGTCTTTATTGTCGTACACAAACTTGTGTTCAGGTACAATGTTTGCTCGAATAAAGATCCATTCACTTTGGAGCTCCTACTATGGTCACATGGAAAATATTCTATCTCTGGAGTGATCAAACTACTAGAGTTTCTCTACGGTCTAGGCCTAGCATGGAAAACAAGGGAGAGCCGCCTCTTATTTATAGATTTTGCGGTGCACCGCGATATCGCATACGCGATATCGTGGGGGACGACGCGATATCGCATGGGATGTAATATCGCATCCCATCATATCCCCAAGACTAAATTAAAACTCATCCTCCTTAAATTCCTTACAAAATATTGGGAAGGTATGGGATTATTGACTGAAATGAAACTAATGGGATGACATGTGAACGGATCATCATTACAAGACATGACAAAACTGGTGTTCATTACAACAAAAGTGAACACCTTATTACATTGACATCAAGCCTCATTTGGTAGCTGAGAAAGAGAGAGAGAAAGAAGTGTTGCTGCTACAACACCAAGATTGCACCTTTCGTTGTCCATCCGTAAGCACGCTATCGATCTTGCTCCTTGCATAGCTGCTTCCAGCACCATTCCATTCCAAGTGTTCCTTCCAGATCCAATCCATTGTTGCATGATTGTCATCTGCACACACAACAAAATCTTATATTAGCAAGGGTAAATGTATTTCAATGTAGTTGATACCTTGCTTTGGTGTGGCTATGTTGTGGTATGGCTGATACGAATCTGGAGATATAATATTGGTGACTACCGAAGGTGTAGGGGTTAGGAGAAAATCGAAAAAAATTGGGCCCTGTACCCCCATGACTAATCGCGAACCTTCAGTAGCATTTAAAATGGAGAAAGAAAAGGAACAAGAAAGATGAGGAAAAAGAGACAACTATAACATTGATGAAATGGATGTCAAGATGGAAATGAACAAAATAAAATAGTTTGCAACAATGTTAGGGAAAAGAAGTTAACTGGTGTACCAAATAGGAATGTTAGTGGATCCTCCCCAAAGTAGGCTCATGCCTTTAATGCCATGACAAACCCACATTCAAAGAGTCCGTAGGCTCTGAGAATGTCATTTGGAACAAGAGTTAAAGTCTTAACCACAAGAATTTACCAAAAATAAAACAATGCATCAACCAAAATATATACTAATGATACAACCGGAAATGAGGTGAATAATGAAGAGAAGGATGGAGAGAAGAGAATGGAATGGAATCCCAAGAACAAGGTGGTGTACAGCCCCTTGTGTGTTGCATGATTAAAGTGACTTAGTAGATCTCATTCCAAGTTCGGCCTCAAACAAATCACTTTCAATGACTTCACATTAATACATTTGACCAAACCATCCTCTTGAAGCAACAAAAATGCCTTCACCCAAGAGCCACCACCATTTTGACAAAACAAAGAAAGAGAATGGGAAGCGAGAAGGGCCTTAGTTAGAGGAAACATTTTTATTTTGAGTTCCATAACTAGTGCTTGTAGCCCAAATGGTTATTTCATCTAAGGGATGTGCTTTGAATTCTCACTTTTCTCTTCTTTTTTTTCTTGTTTTATGTGTTTATACATGAGACCCACACCATGCAAAGACTTTGTTATTTTTATTTGCTCAGCTTCATGATAATTGGGGTGACATCAAAATAGTAAGAAAACTCAAGAAGAAAACATCCAAGCACCCAAGAGAATGGCCAACACAAAAGCATCAAGTTCCCTTGAAGTCATACCCTTTTCAATCCTTGAGTCTTTCCTTAGTTTGAGAAATGCCTAGTCACCAATTCGTTATAGTTCTTAGTTAGAAAGGGGACTGTACATTTCCAAGCCGAGAGAGACCATAGAAAGTTGTGGATGTATGGATGAAGTGAACTCATTTCCTGCTATATCAAAAGAGACATACCTTAGTATCAACATCATGACTTAAAGGTAAAAATCAAACATTAGCAATCAATATAAAAATAGTTCATACCATCATGAAGAACACTTATTGGTGACAAACTTACAAGCTGGATAACACACACACACACAATGAAAAAGTATAACGATGTTGTAAAACAAAAACGAGAAATGTTAAAGAAACCTGTAAAACAAAAATGTGGAAGACAAAAATGTGTAAAACAAAAACATTGTAAAACAAAAACGTGTGAAACAAAAACGTGTAAAACAAAAACTTGTAAAACAAAAATGTGTAAAACAAAAACATGGAAAACAAAAACTTGTAAAAAAAACATGGAAAACAAAAACTTGTAAAAAAATGTGTAAAAAAACTTAAAAAGAACTAAGGGCCCTAAATGGTTAGCATAGGTGGCCCTCTCCCCCATGACTAAATGGAAAGGGAGAGATTCAAAATAATGAATGTCTATTTGAATTTCTTAAAAGTGCCCAACTTATCCCAACTGATGTTCTTAGATCAAGGGGTGGAAGTTGGTGATGCTCATATTCCAATGTATCTATGCCTTCGTTGTTGGCATGGGTTGTTTCCCTAGTTCGTTCCATGCATATTTGTTGGTTGCTCTTTCGAGTAGCTGTCAACCATGGGGTGTCTACTACTTGTTGTGTGGTTGCTACATATAGGCATCTTTGTTTCAAACTTTCAAGGGAACACCTGTTGCATGGAGAAGATGTTATGCATTCCTCCATGTCATCACCCGATGAATCCCTGTATGTGATGCATGGAACTTTCCTCTTCTCGATCTTTCCATAAATGTTTACCTTGGAGATTTCCAAGGAAAGATCACGAATTCCTAGGTGATGAGTGGCGAGGTACCCCTACACTCAACCATACGAATACGAGCGTGCACGCACGATCCGGTCGAACTCCACAGACTAAATGCCCTAACACCACAAGAAACACTTGGGGTTAATCATTCGTTGTCTTCCTAGGCTTGCTTGTAAGTGTCATGGTGTATGGTTAAGCAAGTATGAAGTATGTGATTTTTTTGGTATTTTCAGTTTTATCGCCTAAGCTATCGGAGAAAGGGTTGAGAAACTAAGCTAACTCTAACTAATGTCCTAAGTCTAAATTAACTAGCATCAGCATCCGTTCCCACTTACCGGACACACCCTGAACTATGCAACTGTGGCTTACCAAACGCTAATCGTTACTGGAATCACCACACGTAACGCAAGTGCTCGAAGTGGTCGTACTGAGGCACCTATTTAGCTTAAGTATGATAAGCAGCTGATTCCTTAGCTAGCCGTACACACCCGTGGGTGCTCGTAACTAAGTCGTACTTATCACACGTTCTAGCCTAGCGATGAGCAGCTGATTCCTTAACTAGCCGTACACATTGGACTACCACTGGGATTACCAAGCGCAGATCCTGGAATACGCTACTGGGTGACCAAGCAGCCAATGCTCGTAGTTAAGTCGTACTCACGCGTTGCGACAAGCAGTCGATTCCTTGATTAGCTGTACACATCCGTAGATGCTCGTAATCAAGTCGTACTTGTACGTACTAGGAAAGCAGTAAATAAATAATAATAAATAAAACCACATGCTGCAAGGTTTATCCAATCAAGTTCATCTTTATTGCCGTACACAACTTGGGTTTAGGTTACAAGCTGCTCGAATAAAGAGTCGTTCACTCTAGGACTCCTACTGTGGGCACATGGGAAAAATTCTAACTCTGGAGTGATCAATTTGCCAGAGCTTCGCTACTTCTAGCCAGGATTGGGAAATAAGGGGAATGCTGCCTCTTATTTATAGATATGGCGGTGGACCGCGATATCGCGTACGCGATATTGCAGGGAAAGACGCGATATCGCGGCACAGTGCATGTCGCGTCTCATCATACCCCCATGACTAAATGAAA
The DNA here is from genome assembly GCA_015680685.1 of Gnetum montanum. Lineage (NCBI taxonomy): Eukaryota > Viridiplantae > Streptophyta > Gnetopsida > Gnetales > Gnetaceae > Gnetum > Gnetum montanum. Next base: position 125,430 of record MNCI01007344.1, read on the forward strand.
ACTCGTCCTCGAGTTCCTTACAATGATATCAGGTAGGTATGGGATTATTGAGGGGAAATGGAACTAATGGGATGACATGTGAACGGGTCTTTATTACAAGATTTGACACACCTGGTGTTCATGATAACAAGGGTGAACACCTTATTACAATGACATCAGGCCACATTTGGCAGCTGAGAGAAAAGAAGAGAGAGAATAGAAGAGAAGAAGAGAGAAGAGTCTTGTTGCTGCCAATGCCTAGATTGTGCCTTCCGTTGTCCATCTGTAAGCTCATTATCGATCCTGCTCCTTGCATAGCTGCTTCAGTGCTGCTGCATTTCAAGTGTTTGCGCCAGATCCATTCTGTTGTTGTATGATTACCATCTGCACACACAACACAATCATATATTAGCAAGGGTAATTAAATCATTAAGTAAAGCATACCTTGCTTCGGTTTAGGTTCATTGGCTAGGTTGTGGTATGGCTGATATGGATTTGGGAAAATGTATATGATGACTACCGAAGGTGTAGGGGTTAGGAAGAAAAACGAAAAAAATCCGGGGCTTAGGAGAAAAATCGAAAAAAAATAGGCCCCATACCCCATGACTAATCGCAAACCTCCTATAGCATTAGAATGGAGAAAGAAAAAGAGTAAGAAAGATAGGTAAAAAGGGACAACTATGGCATCAGTGAAGGGGATGTCATGATGGAAATGAACAAAAATGTTAATTAATTGCAAAAATGTTAATGAAAAGAAGTTAACTAATGTTCCAAATAGGAATGTCAGTGGGTCCTCCCCAAAGCAGGCTCATGCCCTTAATGCCCTGACAATCCCACATTCAAAGAGTCCGTAGGCTCTGGGAATGTCCTTTGGAACAAGAGTTAAAGTCTTAACCGTAAGAATTTACCAAAAAGAAAACAATGCATCAACCAAAATAGACACTAATGATACAACCGGCAATGAGATGGACAATGAAAAGAAGGATGGGAAGAAGAGAAGTGGAATGAAATCCCAAGAACAAGGTGGTGTACAGCCCCTTGTGTGTTTGATGATTAATGTGACTTGGC